>JAGFPH010004585.1:94296-106193 GCA_018207615.1 Philaenus spumarius | reverse complement strand
TAAATGTAGGATGTTATTCTGCACATTTTGTTTTTTTACGCGACCTTTTAGCTCGCTTGGTTCCCTCAACATCGACCAAAACGTAAAATACCATAAAAGTACCCGGTTCGAAGCCAAGTGGTGCAAGCTCGTGAGGCACTAGGAGGAAACAAATTCTACTAATATATTGCGTACACACAGACAGCTGTTTAACGCCTTCGTGAGTAGACCTATTTCCCAAATTGTTGGTTGAAACCCTAAAACATAGGCATATAAACTTAATTTTGGAAATTTGCTCAATTCACGTCAGCGGCTCAGCTGCGTGGCCGAATTATTAAAAATAGCTTTCCTTCTAATAGCTTTCCTTCCTAGATCTACTTCATTTTCACATTAAGCATAATTAATGTGTAATATTAAAATCGTGTATTTGCCTGGCGTAGTATTTAGTATATGTTGTTCCTTAAAATAAATTATAAATCAGGAAATACTTATCAGTATGACATGAAATTAGTCTTAAATTGTTTGTAAGAATATAAGGTATAATAAAAGCTCAAAACTGAAAATCGACGTTTTTTTACATAGGGCCATCTGACGAACATTAATTTGACTAAACGAAATACTATATAAAGAAGATGAAGACAGTTTTTTTGTTTTTACCTATTGCTGCTACAGTTGTCTTCCCCCAAAAATACAGAAACAATACACTTTCACTGGGTTAAAATTTCTAGTTTAACTTTCTGACGTTCGTTGTTTCTAAGTTACGTACAGTATACCAAGAAGAAACCAAGTAGAACTTAACTGATACACAAAACTGATGTATACACATAGAAACAAACATTGAACTCCGACTAATTCACGAAAGAGTGCGTTGTTTTTGAAGAAGTGTATAAGGGAGCTAAGATGCTATGCTGGAATAGCGTCTCACAATAACTCACAGATTTCCATACATTTAGTTCTATTTTCAATGATATAATCAGCGATTGGATTTTATTCAACCAGAACAGGCACACGGTGAATATTAAATTAACGTTGATTACTGTGAAACCGATTTTAGTAATCTGCAGTAGTGTAACTCATGTGATCGGATGTACAGTTTATATTACAAAGACTGATGGTAAATAATACAATTTACAAAGTTTGTAGATTTGAAGGCTTGACGAGTCCCCAAACGGTCAAACTATTTGTCAAACCGTAAGTCTCTTAAATACTTTTCAGACAAAATCAGAACATTGTCAAACTCATCATCAAATAACGAAATACATCCACACAAGATCAAACTTAAAATCAAACAATATTTTACCAACTGGCTTGAACATTTTGGATTTGAATTAACTCTGAGTAAGTTGCACGAAACTGTCATGTAATTAATTTATAAAATGACTATCAACACATTAGGTTAAGTAAAGAGACATCAAGGGTTAGGAATCAATCTCCAACTTGGTACTTACGTACGGCATAAGTTGCAAGAGCAGTCATTTCCGTTGCGGAAAGTTTCCAAACTGCACTCAGCTTACGGCAAGATCTGAAAGCAAAGCTTCCTTATTAGAAGATAGATTTACTCAAGTTTTATAAACAGAAATAACTTCCTTACTACGTAGAAACATTCGTCTCATCCTCTTCCTAAACCTAGTTTCCATTTTGTATTTCATAAGTCTGAAAGTTCTTTGTCCACTCAGTAGTTACTTTCTAGTCGGATTGAAAGAAATAATGACGTTAGAAAAACATCAGTTCGCATGTTAAATTACTTTTCGTTTTTTACATCATAAATGATTTGAATGCTTGCAATATCTCTCCATTATGTTTATAAAATTAAGTTCATTCACGTAAAAACTCTGCCCTTATTTCGCAAGAATCAGGATCTAGGTCATCGTTACTCCCACCACCCTACCAGAGAAGAAACAATTAAATCATAAAGAAAATACAGAACACCCTTGTTAGTGCTGAGGGTCTGCGAAAGTGGATTTCCAGTGGTTTCGGAACTTTTACGTGTGTAAAGTGTAGCAAAGCCCATTGGCATAAAAAAAAAATGCCAATAAAGCGTACAAGGCATGTTACACTTAAAGGTCCATTTACACAGGTACGGAGCGTGACAGTTCAATATCAGCGCTATCTGTGTTTCCTCATTCCCACAAAGAGTGCCTTGACAGTTCAGTATCAGTAGGCCTACATTTTTAAACTAACAGGAACTTTTACAATTCTATTAAAATAGAAATAATTTAAACCGATAGCCCAAGCTAGTTGACCGAGAGAAGCGAGGTCTCCATTTTAGCACGACCGTTTGGCATTTCGTCTGTCAGCCTGTCTGTCTCACGATTACGGCCAAATGCCTTGACCGATTGTCATGATTTTTTGCATGAATGTTCCTTATCATAGGCCGAGCTGTGAATATATACGGGGTTTTCCATTTTTCATTTTAACCTCTCAATTAAAATTAAAATGGCGGCCACACCGTTTCTCTCAGTGTAAGCTTTTTTACAAAGTTAGTTTTTGGCTTAACCGTAAGTCGAATTGAAAAACTGATAATATTTCACGAGTAGAAAATTTGATGTTCTACAAAATTGGTTTCTTGGTTTTTTCCGTATCTCTATCGGTAAGCTCACAAAATGGCCGCACACTTCACATTTTGTTAAAAAATCGTCCAAGTTTTTGTATTTTAACCATGTTTTTATGCATTTATTCTTTAGATATCTTCATAAAACCTTATAATTTAATGGAGAGGGAGAGAGATAGAGCGCTACATGCTGTCTTGCTCTTTCCTGCGCTACGTCAGTGTGGCCGCTGTGACTGTGAGTGAGTTGTGTTGGGGGAGCCGACGTAAGGAGCCAGATTGGCGTTGCTCGCATTTACTGAGTACATTAAAACCACGTCTGTTATTTCAACGAGCTAGGTCTACTGTTCACAGAACTACTAGTTAATGATAGTTTAAAACATACTTTTATGTTTGTATAGGCCTAAGTTATTTTTTAAGCTTTCAAGAGTAAAGTAAATAAAAACGATTGTAAAAACATAAATACACTTTGAACTATGTTTAACCTCAAAGCCGATCATTTATAGATACTATAAAAACTATAACGTTCGACTAGCGATTAATCTACGAATTACTCCTAGTAGAGACGCTAAACGCAGCACTATTGCGTCATAAAACATGATATTCTATTCAGGTACAGAACCCTCTTAAATGCCCTACTTGTGAGTTTAAGGGTACAGATAATAGGCTTACTTTTATAAAAAAAAGTGCTCATGTAAATTTAACTATTTTTGTACTTGTATAGGAGGATAGCATATTATAGAAAACTTTAGAGACACATATCCTATTACCTTACTTTAAATACGCAATTCTTGTATCTATCTTTGTATCTGTCGCGGATCTCGGAAACGGCTCTAACGAATTCAAAGAAATTTTGTATTTAGGTGTAGTTTTGATTTTTAAGTACACCCATTTAGTTGTATTTCGTGTAAAAACGCAATTTTTTGAGAAAATCTAATTTAAAAGTTGAACAATTTTAACATAGGGTCTTATGGGTTGCCATGTTGATTACAAAATAACAACGAAATAGTAAATAAAGCGATCAAAACAGCTGTTTATAAATAAGCCTATTTATATTGTTTTAACACGTTGGAAATAGAGTGGAATAGAACTGAGATTGAGTATTATCCAAAATCAGCTGTTCATTGGATAGTTTTTAATTACTGTTAAAAACAAGCTAATTTATACTGTTGAAATTATAATAAATTGGGCCTGATTTAACAATTTATTTTGTCAAAAAAAAGGTAAACTTGCCAAAGATGGATAAATTCTAATAGTAAATTTTGTAATGTAGGACTGACCCATTTCTGAAACATAGTATTGAGGTTATGTTAATCCTGCAATATTTTTTACTATATTTAGGCCTGGTTTCAAAACTTTAGTTGACAGAAGTTAGTAGAACTAGGACTAAAATTGTAATGAAAGCCTTTCTCAAGTTTCTAAATTATGTATTTGAGGTTATAATTAATATTGTCATTACTGTTAATATATTTAAGCCTGGTTTCATAATTTTACCAACCTATGAACAAACGAGCCAAAGATTAACGAGATTCTTTAGCGAATTTTCCAACTGCGAGCGAAACGAAGCAGCCATCTGAGGCCGAAGGCCGAGGAGGGGCTGGGACGCGTAGCGTCCAGGGACCAATGACTTCATCAGGGACAGAGCCCCTAGTACTATTTTAAGCAAAAACTTTGTTCAAAACGTGACTCTTGTTAAGTCAATAGCCTTGTCAGAAATTTAAATCCTCGGTAAAGATTGTAAACACATTTTATGTATATATCAAGGAATGACTTTTCTTATACAAAAACAATTAAACACAAGCAAGCTTATCACGAGAACACAACACAGACTCTTGTTAGTGAATTATTCTAAAGACACTCAAAAGTCACAAAACTATATATCACAATGTCAACGTTGATGAACAGCGACTTTTTAATTTTTGACAGTTCGCGAGAGGTAGCATGTACAGTGAATGTACCGGGAACCTGCTAAATCGCCGTGCGGCCGCTGTTCAGATTTCTAAGTTGAAATATTTTCCTCTTTTGCGACGCCTTTCGACCTTGTATTTTTGACGGCGTTTGTCAGTGTACAGCCATTGTTTGTATGTATTCCGTGCTGTGCTTTCATTTGGAATATTTATTTTTTAATTAATTAATCTTGAAATTAAATTAGTTATTCGATAAGTATTAATCACTAAATTTGGTAAATTATATCATGGTTGGTCTTATTTTGATTACAATAATCTCATAAATATGGTATAAACTTTTTCATGTCAAAAAAGTCAATAATATAAAAGTTTAAGCATCGCTGTTTTTTAATCTTTTCGGCCGCCTCGTCGTTGAATCATCGGTCTCATATTTCTAGTTGTTCGCAGCGCTCGCAGATCATCATAGGCGTGCCGCGAGGCTGGCAAAAGGGGTCGTGTCTAATGCTCCCAAGTTGTCCCATTTTGATTTCGAGCTGAGGGACAATGAGGGCGACTTTATTGTAGTTGGCTAGCATAGTCGCAACGCACTGTAGTGTTGGGATATCTTGAGGTTTTTCGTTTGGCCATTGGTGGACGTAAAATTCTGAACCGAGTGTTGAATGAGTGTGATTGAGGGAGTGGATGGTCCATTGCAACGTTAAAAAAAAAGTAAACAAAATTAATAAAAAGAAGTACCGCAACGGCGTTCCGGTACCAGTAAACCCCTGGTCATCGGTTCAGCTGCGTGGTCGAATTATTTTTGTTGATTGTCCTGATTTGCTATGGGAGGCATGTACTGATTAACACACTACTTTATCCTCTAAGTTTGAACACAAAAGTTTTGTTTACACTCTCTGCTGTACTACCAGCAGGAGGGAAGCTGTGATGGTTTAAGTATGTCTACCTAACATTTCGAATTTTTTCAAACCTTTCTTAGCGAGCACCCACGGCCCTATAGGAAGCTATATACCAAATTCCATTCCAATCCATTCGGTCGTTTTTGAGATTTCGTGATGAGTTAGTCAGTGAGTGGTATTTGGATTTTATATATTTTATAGATGACATGTTTGTGTATTCCATCTCTGACTCCAGGGGCCTATTTCACTATCATGCATTGTGGGTTTTGTTGTTCTTTGAACGATCCAAAATGTAGGCATTTTTCTTGCACAAAATCTCACGAATAAAAAATGATGTGAATTAGTTGATGTACTAGAATTTTGTTGCTTAGGCGTTTGTTGAATTGAATTTTATTAAGTAGAATTTTGTTGTATAGGATATTCTTAACTAGAATATTATTGAATAGAATTCCCTTGATCAGGATTTTGTCGAATAAAATTTTATTAAGTAGAACTCGCTTGAACAGGATTTTGTTGTATAAGATTTTGTTAGCTGGAATTTTGTTGAATAGAATTTTGTTAACTATGATTTTACTTAATACAATCTCGTTAAATAATATTTTGTTTACTAAAACTTTGTTGAATGAGATTTCGTTGACTTTGTCGAATAAGATTTGGTTAAATCTAATTTTTTAACAAGGATTTTGTGAATAGAACTTTGTTTAATTCGATTTTGTTGAGTAGGATTTTCTAAAAACGAATTTGATTACTGTTAATTTAAAATTTCGTTAATTTCGTTAATATTTTGTTGAATACAATATTGTTACCGGTAACTTAACGATTTTGATAGCTAGAATTTGATCAATTAGGATATTGTTAGGTATAATTTTGTTTAATAGAGTTTTGTTAGCTAGAATTGTTTGAACTAAGATTGTATAATTTAATTTTCTATTAGTCTATAGTCAAAACAATGTGCGTATTTTATACTGCAACTCAAAGCACTTCTCAGTTGAATTTAAAATGGAAATTTCAGAGACTTTGCAAGTGTAATGTCAGTGTTTCAGAAACTTTAGAATGAAAAACAAGGCAAGAATTTTAAAGGCTATTTAATGTTTCGTTGTAAAACAGAAGGGAAACTGTGTACGTTGTAAAAGACCACAACTTGGCAAACTTGACTGTCAAACAATGCCCTAACGTATTATAACGTATGTTAATAGAGTCCCTCACCCCAGCCAACCTTTCTACGTTCAAACTTAAATAGATCCAATCACTTTTGGAAGAACCTCGGAACCAGGCCTTCTGACAAAATCTAATGCGTGACTTCTAATCCCATAATATTGCTCAGTTGCGTTATTTCCACTTATTTTATAAAAAGTTCTCATTACCTTATAAACAAACAGATGTCTTAGCGGGAGTATTGTATATCTGAGAAAGAGAGGGAAAGATGAAATAATCCGGATACAACATTTATGATTTGAGATTAGTGGTTTTATAGTTGTTGGTTTTATAGACCGTACTGTAAAGCTGGGTTTTCCTATCCACACTTTTGCGCAGCGCACTGCGCACTGCGGACCTCTCAGCGCAGTACGCTGAGCGGTAGTGTTTTCCTAGCTGTGCAGTTTAAGACTATAACAACACTGCTAACTTTCCCACCCCTCCTAATATCATGACAAATGGTTTCCTTTGCGAGTGTATTGTTGTGCTATGGCGACTATCAATAAGCGGAAGCGTGTTGTGATTACTTTAGCTGCTAAATAGCTGCTATCAATGAAATCGAAAATGGAAGTTTATTGAAAAGTGTTGCGGTTAGTTTAGTAAGTATATTGTGATGTACTGTAATCCTAAAAATGCAATTTTAACTTAAATAAAGAACACAAGTGTAGCTTACGAAGAGATTTTTGAATTAGTTTGACTTTCAAAACTGTAGTGTTACATGAAACATCGTTATCCGAAACTGTTTATCGGCCATATTCCACAGTATTGGATGACCACCGACGATCTCGATAAGCTGTTCATCCTCAATAGCCGTAAACTTATTAGAAATTGTAGATATTAAATCAATAATATTCATATAACTACAGCACTCTCTTGTACAACTGAAACTAGAGCCAAAAATAGCTCTGTTGCGCTCCGCGGTCGGCACTTGACTGCTCTCAGAGGAGTCGTCCAGTTGCGGAGAGCGCACCACGGATCGCGGAGAGGTCTAGGAAAACTGCCTGGGGGTTCAATTATATGTTGTTGAGTAGGCTCCCAGCTTAAACCGAGAGTGTATAAACCGTAGTATAGTGTCTCAACATTAATGGCGACTGGCTTAAAACTTTGGTATCCAGCAAAAATTTTTTTTTTATGATTGTCTTTTGTTAGTTTAAAAGACAATTTCTAAGAGTAACAAAGAAGTCCATTGGTGTGGTGCGCTCTTTTTGATACCCATAACTCCCCCCCCCCCAGCACCCAACCCCTGCAGTTCCAAACCGCAACCTTCTTCATAGATGGAGGACGGAGGGCTACCATACCATTTTAGTCGTGCCACAATAACAATTACACCAAACAACCTGTACAGATTCCACCCATTAGAAGACAAGTTTTTGTTCAAATTTTGGAAAAATATGAGTTAATTTAATTTTGTTAATATTTGAGTTTGTTAGTATTTAATTTTGTTCTAAGGCCCAGTATAGTAAAGCCAAATTATCTTGGGGCAGGAGAATATATGTATAGGCCTATATTAATTCTAAATCAGGAACCATGTAATGCGTTGTAAAAGGGGAATAATGGCAATTAAAACTGCTCCTTGCATTTAAATGTGTTTCTTATAAGTTATGAGCGTGTGAAGTCCACGTAATTAAATTGAATATGTAATTAAATTATAAAATATAATTTTGTTTTTGTTATGAATTATAAGTTGTAAAAGAGTTTAGTTAACATTAAAATGAATTAATAATTACGTAAGTTGGTTAGCGATTAGAGCTTTTCTGCAGTGGAAAAAGTTATGAACAATTTAAAAATAAAAGACAGTTCTTCGTGTAGTTTGCCTGTGATGACAAACTCAAGGTCAAGGTCAAGAAATCTTGTCGAACGCGAATCGTAACTCGTAAGAGTTAGTAGACATTTAGACTCCAAAGGTACGAGACGTTGTGGAACCACTCATCAAATCAGCCTTGAACAACCCAGGAGCGAGCAATCCGACATCTGGACCAACAGGACCCAACGCCATCCTACCCTGGATCCTGAGGGAAGAACGCAACTTCATGCTAACTAGGTACAGGAAAGCTCAGAAATTATATTTAGTAATTTTTATTTTTTTATTTTTAAATTATAACTTTAACTAAACTCTTGGGGAAACTCTAGATTCAAAATTAAAGGCTTGTTTTAATATAAAGTAAATTCAGGTTAACGAAGTGAAATAATTTTATTATGATATAGTAATTTGAACGGGTACACTTACCTTGTTTTTCATTGCCGAAAAGAGAATAAAAAGAAATTATATAAAATATACGATGGAAATCTAAGATGAAAATTCATGATAAGGATTGATACATGAAGATGTTAGCAAGTAAGAATATATCTAAAATAATATAATTTGCGTTTTGTTAAGAAAAATAAAAAAAGAAACTTTAAGTGTAAAAGAGATTGAGTTTTAATTTCATCAAAATCAACTGAAAGCGCATAATTAAAATTAAACTGTGAGTTGCATCCGTTCGTCTCAGTACGTATCTTCTTCTTCACTGTAAAAAAAATGTATTCATTATGATTTTATAAGTTGGTAACTCAAAAAACATGGTCAACAATAAATTATTATCATTAGTAACTATTTTTTGTAAAAGCCTTAAATTATTTGAAACAGGAGGCTCAATCGCTTCTGTCCTAATCAATCATCATTTCCGTAAAAATATATATTAAAAAATTGAAAATATGTAAGAATTACGAACAAAATTAGGGATTCTGTGGACAAATGTTGGGGATATAGCGAGTCTACTTCCAACCAAGTTTTGCATTAAGTACAGGTCACAGCTACCCTCCCACCACCCAACTTACATCCAAGTCCCTCTGTCCTAATGAATGTTTTTTTAAATGGCTCTTGAAAAAAAAACCCAAAAAACTATAGTGACATTCTCATAGCCATCAAGCACACCGAGCTTTTGATTAAGATTTTGGCTAAAGACAATCTGGTAAAGATGAGAGCGTACAAGAGCCGAGGCTGGACGCCCACTATCCTAGCTTACTGCGTGCATTCCAAGACACACATATACAGGGCGGAACAAAGTTAGTGTTAAAAACTTCGGGAAATGGTTCTATGCGTCAAAATAAATAGAAAATGAAGACTATTATTTTTCGAAAAACGCTTCATTTTCCAAGTGTCCGCCATTTTGTTTCTTTTACTAAATAATTAATATCTAGAGAACGGTTTAACTGATTGAGTTCAAACTTGGCATGAAATTTAAACTAACAATGTTCTGTCTTAAGAAAAATAAGCGACTATATCCAATCATATGCTTTAAAATGGCGACTATTTGAAAATGTCAGACCTAAATTACTCAAAAACCGTACATTTTAACAAAAAATGTCAAGGTACCTTTTTTGTAGCCCTTGGCATGATTGGTTTAATCGCTTATTTTTTTTTTTTTTAGATAGATTATTGTTAGGTTAAACTTTATGCCAAATTTTAACTCAATCGGTTAAACCGTTCTCTAGATATAAATTATTTAGTAAAAGAAACAAAATGCCGGATATTTGGAAAATGAAGCGTTTTTCGAAAAAATATTATTCTTGATTTTCTATTTATTTTGACCCATAGAACTATTTCCCGAAGTTTTTAACACTAACTTTGTTCCACCCTGTATATCCGGATCCAGATATTGAGAAAGTTTTAAGAGGATATTTAAAAAAATATAATAAATTGTATTCCTATAAATAGATTTGGAAATATTTTCAAATACATAGGTTTTTCAGGCACTTTATAATAATAAGCTGCTTATTCGACTTGTTTAAACTGGCATGAAGAAGGTTATTTCTCGGTGGCATTTCCAACAACTGGTTTTATACTTTGTAATAATTTCCACCTATAACTTTCAGGTACGGTTGTTTTAAGAGCAGTCTACCGTTATACTATAAACTCGCTGAGGCTAAAGTTTACTTTAGTACACCACACCGTATTGCATTAAAAACAAAAACATCCTGGTGTTCTAACTTACAGTCGCTAGTCACAATCCAATAGTTCAGTGTGCTTAGGTTGGCAGCACTACTCTGTTTCCCGGAAAAACTTAGTCGTTTTCAAACATATCAGCTGGGTGTCCTAAAGTAAATGTACGCCCTCGGTAAATAGAATAAATTATAAAATGTTCGAGATAGTGAAAAAATGTCTGAAGCTCCTAGTCATAAAAATAATCAACCGGGATGTTGCTATGTATAAAATAAGGTAGCCTACGTATCTTGCTCTCCAAGCTTTTGTTTATATTTTCTATGCTGTTAAATTTTAAATGTGTTAGACCCTGCTGGCTTTATGATCTAGCAAACTTAAAACATAGAAACAAAATAAGCCAGACAATTTTTATATTTAATGCAATATATGTAACGTATATTTATTTACGGTTATTGATTGCCTTAACTTTACTGGTTATTTTTACTATATTTAAGTTATTTGTATACTCACAGCTCGTAGTCCTTTTTTTTCCTCTTTATTTTGCAATAATTATGTCTTTTTGCCAGACAAAATCATTTTAAAGCTTTCCTTACCCGCTATTAACAAAAAATAGACACATATCTTAAAATTAAGTGGTCTATGTTTTTTCACTTGTAATTTAATTAAAATTAATGTTTTTAATAAACAAATTTATTAAAACAATTTGCGTAAGAAAAATTCATAAGATTTCTAATGAAAGGAGCCATCTATTAACAGCGTGTTTAACCAACATGACAGCTGTCAGATTGTTTATTTATACGGTAAAACTCCAATTATCCAAATCGCTGATTATTCGAAACAATTTCAGAATTTCAGAAAAAAAATTAAGACGGGAACCTACTGCGATTTGCAAAATAATGATTCTGTCTACGGTTGCTTTTGCACACTCTGTTTATTGAAAAATCTCCCAATACGGGGGTTGGCGTGCGAAGCACGCAATGCATTGTGTATTGAAAATACTCCCAATATGTGGGTGGGCGTGCACGCAATGCATTTTGTATTGAAAATACTCCCAACATGTGGGTGGGCGTGCGAAGCACGCAATGCATTGTGTATTGAAAATACTCCCAATATGTGGGTGGGCGTGCGAAGCACGCAATACATTTTGTATTGAAAATACTCCCAACATGTGGTGGGCGTGCGAAGCACGCAATGCATTTTGTATTGAAAATACTCCCAACATGTGGGTGGGCGTGCGAAGCACGCAATGCATTGTGTATTGAAAATACTCCCAACATGTGGGTGGGCGTGCGAAGCACGCAATGCATTGTGTATTGAAAATACTCCCAATATGTGGGTGGGCGTGCGAAGCACGCAATGAATTGTGTATTGAAAATACTCCCAATATGTGGGTGGGCGTGCGAAGCACGCAATGCATTTTGTATTGAAAATACTCCCAACATGTGGGTGGG
>JAGFPH010004585.1:46407-66372 GCA_018207615.1 Philaenus spumarius | reverse complement strand
GTCTTCAATACATGGAAATTGTATTGTAGGAGTCTTCAATACATGGAAATTGTATTGTAGGAGTCTTCAATACATGGAAATTCGATTGTAGGAGTCTTCAATACATGGAAATTGTATTGTAGGAGTCTTCAATACATGAAAATTGTATTGTAGGAGTCTTTAATACATGGAAATTGTATTGTAGGAGTCTTCAATACATGGAAAGTGTATTGTAGGAGTCTTCAATACATGGAAATTATATTGTAGGAGTCTTCAATACATGTAAATAGTATTGCAGGAGTCTTGAATACATGGAAATTGTATTGTAGGAGTCTTCAATACATGGAAGTTGTATTGTAGGGGTCTTCAATACATGGGAATTGTATTGTAGGAGTCTTCAATATACGGAAATTGTATTGTAGGTGTCTTCAATACATGGAAACTGGATTGTAGGAGTCTTCAATACATGGAAATTGTGTTGTAGGTGTCTTCAATACATGGAAATTGTGTTGTAGGAGTCTTCAATACATGGCAATTGTATTGTAGGAGTCTTCAATACATGTAAATTGGATTGTAGGAGTCTTCAATACATGGAAATTGGATTGTAGGAGTTTTCAATACAAGGCAATTGGATTGTAGGAGTCTTCGATACATGGAAATTGGATTAAAACCAAGTGGAATAGTTTTGGGTCGATGCATTGTATTTTTATATTCAACTAGGGGAAACCCCTGCGTGCTTCGCACACCAATATCCGTTGGAACCTTCTATACACATAATCATGTGATTTTTTCTTTATAATAAAGGTGTAGGATTAATAATAACCCCAAAGCTAAGACGGTAAATAATGTTAAATGTTCAAATTAAATTATTTCTTATATTTTATAACAGCAGTTATAATAATGGTTAAAAGAACCAGCTAGGCTTAGGTCTACAATTTAAAACCCTAATCTAAAAGCTAGAAATACAAAAATAATTGTTTCAAATTTTGAAATCAGCTGTTAATGGAAATATTGGAGCAAACAGCTATATTATTTGTTATTTTATTCGATTGGCTGCTATGGTAATAAATGTAAATACATGTGTTAGTTTATCATTCTAGGCCAAACCTAAAAACTTCTTCCGACTAAATTTACAAATATTAAAATAAAAAAAGTTTTTATCGAAATGAATTATAGCCTATGTTACTCAGGGATAGTGTAGCTTTTTATTAGTAAAACTATTTTTTCAATCGGTTCAGTACTTCCAGAGATTACCCCCTACATAAAAAAACTGTACCTCTTTACAATATTAGTTAATATAAAAATTTTACTGATGATTCCGTCATGCGGTGAGACTAGAAGTCGTTTAAGTTTAGTACTCTCAAAGATAAATATAATATAATGGTCTTATTTGGAAAATGTATTAAACCTGCCGTAAAGATGTTTGTAATTTATGTAGGCTATGTCAAAAACATAACAATTTTATATCTTGTTGTCTTGATTTTTGCTACTTAAATTAATAAAAACATGCAGTGGAATATCACACAGACTTAGCAATGGTTAATAACTGGATTTGACAACAATAACTAAACTTGTGCAACAACTACTCAAAGTAATATATAGTGAAGAGTTTTCGTGACCATTTAAATTATTTATTCTTTTACTTTCTCACTATACTATAGTATAGAGAAAGTATAGTGATCGCAAACAAATCGATGTTGAGATTTTTGTGGATGTATCCGTTTTGGGACCCCCTGAGTCTAAAAACGTGGTTTTTGCAAAATGTCTGTCTGATATATGTCTGTATGTCTGTATGTATGTATACAAAGCTAGAGCGAAAACTATTCGATCGATTTCAAACAAATTTGCGATGCACGAAAAAGGGTTTTGAACAATTTTGAAAAACAACCCCCTTTTTGGTCAAAAAAACCCCAAAAAATCAGTTATTATTTTTTTATAAAAAAACGGCTCTAACGATTTTGATCAAATTTGGCTTATTTGTAGCCTTTAATGTGCCCTACCATATGCGAAAACCCGCATCTTTCTAAAAATTCTCGTTTAGCTAATAATAATAACAATAATAGATTTTTGGGGGTTTTTTGGCCATAAAGGGGGTTGTTTTTCAAAAAATTTCAAAACCTTTTTACGTGCATCTATAAAAACTTAATTGTCGTGTTTGGTGCAAATTTGTTCGAAATCGATCGAATAGTTTTCTCTCTAGATAATAATAATAATACTTATTAGCTAATCTCCAACTTTAATAAAAGTATACAAAGCTAGAGAGAAAACTATTCGATCGATTTCAACAAAATTTGCACCAGACATGTCCAGTAGGCCTGTATAGATGCATAAAAAAGAGTTTTGAAAATTTTTGAAAAACAACCCCCTTTTTGGTCAAAAAACACCCAAAAAATCAGTTATTATTTTTTTATAAAAAAACGGCTCTAACGATTTTGATAAAATTTGGCTTATTTGTAGCCTTTAATGTGCCCTACCATATACAAAAACCCGCATCTTTCTAAAAATTCTCGTTTAGCTAATAATAATAATAACTTATTTTTGGGGGTTTTTGGCCATAAATCGGGTTGTTTTAAAAAACCCATTTTACGTGCATCTATAAAGACCTAATTGACGTGTTTGGTGCAAATCTTTTCGAAATCGATCGAATAGTTTTCTCTCTAGATAATAATAATAATATTTATTAGTTAATTTCCAAATTTAATAAAAAAACTCTCCTACCCCACCCTACAAGTCACAGTGAATCTGTTTAGTAATTTAAATGTGTTTGTGAGAAAGTATGTGCCAATTCCTGGTACCGTTTATTTAAACGTTGAAATTATATCATCCGTCGCTTTAACCAATATTAATCTGTTTATCTAAGGCAATCTGATGTTTACAATAACGTTTTAATTAAAGAAACTGCATTCATAGCTATAATTTGTATCCGATATTTAAACAGTTGATAATCTCTATTTATCACGTAAAGAATAATACATGTTAAGCGTAATAATACACACAGAATAATATTCTAACAGTCATATATATATATTTTGGGGGTATAAATAGGCCATATGAAGTTTTGTGGTTCATTTCTTTATCGTAAGTGCACTGATGGTTACTAAAGTAAAACATTTGTTAACAATATCTGCCAAATATAAGCCTATATATAAATACTCGCTGTGAGTTTTGTCAGACTCATTGTACTAAAACTGTAAAAAAAGTGAATCTAATGTTTCAGTTTAATCTATGTATGGTTTACGACAAAAGTAATTAAACCAACATTTTATATCATTTTAATTTAATGCCATGCTTAAAGCTAAAAGTTTCTAGCTCATCTTGATGAAGGTTAGAATGTCTAGAGATGAATGCTACCAACATCTTTTATTGTTTGTATTTGTTGTAGATTTGTCACACTTCCTTTTAGTTTTTCCATGCATGTTTTTCAGCCGAAATGATCAAATTTTGCGCGCTGGTTGCAATTGGATGTGCTATATGACTGCAAAATTAAATTGAATGATACTTCTATGTAAGAAAATTTAATGTATACCAAATGTACATAATAATTTATACCTATCTAAGATACAATCGATGGAGACAAAAAGTCATTGGGCCAAACTTTTAGATCCTATAATGATCCTCGTAGATCCTTTGTTAGGTTAAATGTGTATAAATTATTGAATCCGTGATAGAGTCGCCCATAAAGTTGTAAATCTTGAAGTGCATTTGTTTTATATGCGTGTAAGTGTAATCCTTATAGTATTTCACTGGGATTAAAAAACAAATAAACTGTTTGATTATCTAACTCTTACTTCCTACTTATACAATCCCAAGAAATGGAAAGCCCCATAGCAATCAATGTGCTCTTTTCAAACCTCCGTTAAGCTAAGAAGGTAGTTACCATTGCATTCATTATTGGTAAATGCCATCATGATTTGATGATCACGAAGTCTCCTACTTAACCATGGCAATGTGATGTTCCCTTTGTCGTTGTTTTTAATCATCGAAATAATAAATGCAACGTAAACACAATGGAATGCTATAAACAAAGAGATATTTTGTATATTTTTACTGTCGACTATTATTAGGTCTAACATGTTTAATATATTACATTATACTATTACAAACAGCATAATTTTCCTTGGCATTAAATACGGTGCGCCCTTTATATACTTCAGTAGAGTGAAGACAAATTCTGATGATAGAGTAAAAACTCCGAAACATGAAAGTGGTGTAACAAACATATAGAAGTCACGTGACCAAATCTGGATGTACGGTAACTTATTGTTATTTTTATATTATTAGTTAAATATCTTAAACCATTACTTCAGTTCAACGGTGTATTTAATATACCCTGTCTCTTTCGAGAAACATCATCAGTTCAGTGAAAAGTAGTGTTTCATTGCAAATTTGAGTTGCTTAAAATTAAAATTCTGACCTAACTAAATAGATTCGGATAAGTTTTATTATTTTGCACTTAGTATTGGCAAGAAAGTCCTTCTTTACAGCAGTGTACCGAAAATTTTCCGTGTATCAGCTGATAACAACAATAGAAGTTTTGTATTATTTACGAGTAGTAAACAAAAACCATTCCTAAAGATAGTTTTTACGACTTTTAAGTTGTGCAGATTTCTAAACACATTAGAATGCATTTTTATGATAAAGATAAGGTTTTTGATATTCCAGAAATTAGGTATGAAAATGTTTACAATCAATTTTCAAATGGCGAAAAATTGTTTTAATAACTTTTCAAAATAGCATACCGTTAATGTAACAGTAAATGTAGTAGAAATTTTGCAATAAGAAACACTTTATTTTTTATTTTTGCGTAAATCAAAATAGAATTGATTAAGGGCCAGCTCCAGTAAACGAGAAAGCAACCGGTGACGCAAGCACTTCACTCTACTGTATAGGCGTATGTAAACAGTGCAATGTCTTGCAGCTGAGCGCTGTGGCATTACCTTATTTAAAAACATTTTATAAAAACATTTTTGGTAAATGAGTGCTGAAAAAAAACTGAATACTCTTTATAAAATTGCGGATCCGGCTTGCGTTCCTTTTTAATTATACATTTGTTATTGTGTAAATTAACACGTTCAAACTTGGTACTTAAAAAATGTCAATTACGTGACAAATGGAAGGAATTTAAAAAAAATGTGAAACGCAAAACGGTTGCGTTTTGTGACAGTATTTAAAATGAGACCTTGCAAAAAATTTTGTGATAAAAAATAAGCGAAATAAATGGTTTTAAGTTTGACATTGCTCTTACGGGATACAAATCCAAGATGGCCGCCACTACAGCAGACTCTTAACGTCATACTTCATGATACTTGTCTAAACGCCTAAGTTTAGCCTGGACACAAAATTTGTTTAGAATGAATTTGACAACTTAAAGAGAGAAAGAATGCACCTCCACTATCAACAAAATAAAGCTACTCTCAAATGTCTGAATAAAGCAATAAACTATTCCATCTTTACTAAATAACTTACCGAGCCAATTGATTGCAAAGCACGATGCTTGCTAATAAAAAACGTTTCTACTTGTTACCTAACGTGAATGTTGGTTGCATTCTAACTCTTACCTTAACAACAATAGAAGTAGTGGAATCGTGCATTAGCGTCTGGAAAGGTCATCTGTACGCATGCGTACCTTTCTCTCAAAGTACGACCTTCGGCCTTGATCTCTGTAGCCGGTTGAATCAAACGTGGATTATGACAAATCGTTAATTAGTTTTTGATCAGGGCTTCAAGGTTTGACAATTTACGGTTCCTTAATGATAGAGGTAGCTGGTTTTCTTGAGCCCTTGGAACCTTGGAATGGAGCTACCGTACGTGCAGTGTATTGATCTGAAATCATTGCGTTGTCTTAAACTAAGTTTGCAGTAAATTGTATTGCTTTCAAATTTCATAATGTAAGTTGTGGATGTATCGTGATAATCGTTGACGATGAATTTATGGATTCTTGGTTTCAGAACAAAATCATAATCTACTCTTTACTTGGAAGGTTTATTAACACTGCTTTTTGTGAATTGTGTTTGCTACCCATAAATCCAAGGCTATATTAGAATATTTACTGGTAATTAATATTATCGTACTTTTTCTTCGAACTACTTTACTCCACTATTTTTGGTATTTTAACCGTTCACACAATGCTAGTATATTTGAGAGATTAAAAAAAAATGGTTCCCTAAAACTATTATGGTGCATTTTTGACTATACGTTATTTTTTTTATAAAAAGGACGTTTAGCTATAATAATAGTTGTTATGTACGTCGTTGTACATAATAATAGTTGAAATTTATTTGTTAAATAAAGTTATTAGAGTGTTTGACAAATTACAAAGAAAATGTCATGAGCCTTCTAACTAGGACTATCTATTATTTAAAACTTGTAAAGTGTTTTTTGTTTGCTCCATTAAACCCACTTAATTAAACCCTTTTATACTGTTTGTTAAAGTAGAGCCGGAGCTCTAGCGAGGGAGTGACTAGTCGAGTTTTATCCACTCTACTTCTTACAATGTAAACCAATGGAAACCCGGTATAGAAATAAAATTTACTGCTGTACAGTTTAACATCGAAACTCGCATGTGTTCTTTTTGTGAAGATTAGAATATTTTGCCTATTTCTTTTGTGTCTTACAAATCGAATGAAGTTTTAAAATGAAAGTTGAATCCTTTATTAATTATTTTAGGAATAGTTATCAAATTAGCAGTACATCTAAAGAAAACTTGTTGAAGTTTTACAAGAAATTTTTATAACACTAGCTGCCCGATCCGGCTTTGCACGGATAGACAAATCAAAGTTAAATGTATATTAACAAAAAATACATTATATCAATAAATATATTACACTATATATTTCTTATGGGGATTTTAGTAACTTTGACCCCCCAAACCTCCAATAAAATTTCGAATTTTTTAAAAACCTTTCTTAGAGAGCACCTATGGTCCTGGAGGAAGCTACATACTAAATTTCATTCCAATCCGTTCGGTGGTTTTTTTTTACAGTAACTTTGACCCTTCAAACCCCTTAAAATTTCGAATGTTTTGAAACCCTTTCTTACTTTGACCCCTCAAACCCCTTAAAATTTTGAATGTTTTGAAACCCTTTCTTAGCCAGCACCTAGGGCCTTGGAGGAAGCTACATACCAAATTTCGTCCCAATCCATTCAGTGGTTTTGGAGAAATCGTGATCAATGAGTCAGTGGATTTGGCTTATATATATATAGATTATATAATTATAATATTAACAATAACCACGAGTATAGTCATAACTCACGACCAGCAGATCATTTTTTCAGAATTTATTGATTGTTATATATTTTACCAACCTACTCTGTCCTATTTATTTAATTGTCGTAAATTGAGTTTGTTATTTAAGGCAATCGTATTTGTGTCAGGAATGTAAATAGTTAGTGTACGAATGAGGTCGTAAAGAACTATGATTAATATGGTTCATTAATCAATAAATATATCATAGTTTAAAATATAAATAGTTTAAAATATCACTTTTTATTTTTACCATATAAATTTGTAAAGTACTTCCAATAATTCCTGGATACACTTCTTTACGTGTTAAAAATGTCTTTATTATAGAGTTATATATTCAAAGCGTTATTGTAAAACTTTATGTATGGAAATAATGTAGACTATTTGTTGTTGTAATCTGATTTTACCCGTACACATTTTTAACTTCCCGCTACCAATAAAGGGAAGTTATTGATTTCGGTCCGATTTTCGAAAGTCGAGTTTTCATTAAATCTCCACGTTTTGAGGTCCCAGGAAGCCATTCTGACTATTCCCGCCGAGATGTCCGACCGTGTGGGGGTGTGTGTGTGTGTGTGTGTGTGTGTGTGTGTGTGTGTGTGTGGATGTATGTGTGTAAATAAATTTTTGTCGTACAGTTTCTCAAAAACGAATCAACCGATTGAATTCTACGACATTTCATTCGAAAGGGTGTATCAAAACTTAGATCTGATTAGATTTGAGAGTTAATCCATCGAGCCAATCCCAAGAAATTTAAAAAAATAACCTAAATTATTTTGGAATTTTTATGTTTTTTAAAAATAACTTTAAAGCGTGCGAAAAAATCATAATAAAACCATGTATAAATTTTTTGTGCTTAAAAAACTGCGTCGACTGCTTTTTTGAAAATGAAAATCGGACGACGCATTCAAAAGTTATCGTTGTTTAAAAATTCACAAATTTTGGTTTTTGGGTTTTTTTTAACATATCTTCCAGATTTCTCAACCAATCAATATAAACCTGTACATTTTCTTTTTGTGCTTTAAAAACTGCGTAGAATGCTTTTTTAAAAATGAAAATCGAAAGACGCATTCAAAAGTTATCGTTGTTTAAAAATTCACAAATTTTCGTTTTTTTTCATTTTAATTTGTAAACAAAATTTAAGTGGTTAATGCAATTGTATTTGACAACTTTATTGATCGTTGTGATTTCAATTCTGTCAATATATTAACTGTTGATTTCTGCTCATAAAATATGGTCACGTTTTATACCATATTTGAAAAGTCATATGTATGTAAGTGCATTTATAAAATTACACTCCTGATAAAAAGTTTGCTGAATCTTTCTTTAACAGAAAGTAGATAGAGTGTATTTAATGATATTTCCTAAACCCTTTGGTACTGATTTAATACCTTAAGGTAAACTTTATATTCTTAAATATAAGACAAACATGATCTAGCTAAAAAGTATTAAGGGGTGCAATTACAATAATGTAAAATAAATCGAAATAGGCTACTTGTTTTTGTTAGAACATTTAAAATGTCTAGCTGTCAACCCTTTAAAACTTCATACATAATTTTTTTGAATCTTACTTTTCATAATAGGAAAAAAGTTTAAAATATTTTAAACTCTGTTATCCAGATTTAATTATATGCATTAAATTAATGTAAAATTATTTCCCCCTTAGTGTAGGATTATGAAATACAAACACATTTTTTTAACAAAGAATAATTAATTGTTATTTTTAATTATACAAACTTAACAATAAACAGAATATAACAATCTTTAACAATATCAATTATGTAACTTATAATACGAACCTAAACTAATAGTTGTCTTACAGACTCAGTCGTAGATTAGTGATGTGTATGCAATGTCGGCGCGATATTATTTAATGGTATCGCTTTCGGTAGATGAGCTAATGACAAAGGTGAAGCGTAGGCGAAATGACTAAGCGTTGGAGAGTAATGACCAGGAGCTACGGCGATGTGTCCTTCGTGCGAGGAAGGCTGTGCAACGTAGGCGAACTGAGCGCCGTGAGAACCCTGCGAGTAGAGCGCAGGCTGAGGATACGCCAGGAATGTCTGAGGATAACTCAATACAGACCCTTGAAGTGGTGAGGCATAGAAACCGTTGGAGCTTGGACTGATGGATGCGAAGCTAACGGGAACAGCATGGTGTCCGGCGTACGGGATAGCTCCTGGAGACTGGAAAAGCAAAGTTATAATCAACATTACCGAACTAAAAGAAGAACATAATGTGTAAAATGTTCCAAGCATTGGAAATAAAGGTCATCACTGCACGAATCGAGAACCGTTATTTACTAAGACTATCAAGCAAAATATTAGAGTCAGATTGTCTTTAAGATGTGACCAAAGTTGTACTTCGTTTCCCAACCCGAAAGTAATTGGACTTACAGGTGAAATGTATTAATAAATAATTACAACTAAAGAAAGGTTACAAAAAAACTCCCACGGATAAAACAAAATACCTAACTATAAATGACTCACAAACCATGAGCTTCCCTGTTGGAAAATGTACAATAATTACAACAAATATGATTTAGTTGCTCTAAAACGTTTCCGTAAAGTTTCAAGTAGGCCTATATACACGTGTCCAAAACGTCCCACCCCCTCCTTAACTTTGGAACAAGAAGAAAAAACAAATGAGCTTCCGGGTATCTCAATATGACACAGGGAGATGGATTTTGGTGTAGCCGACCATTTCACCCCTTACCCCAGGAGGGGGGGGGGGGGGTTGAGAGTGTAATTCAAAAATATTAAATACAAATCCCCATCAAGTGATACCTCATTTTAAATAACTTAATAAATGAAGAAGAATGGCACAAATTAAAGGTCTCTATCTTAACCCAATCGAAAATGGCGGCCAGTCAAATTTTAAATATCCTATGTTAACACAATTTTAATAACGTTCCTAATTACTATGTTCCAGTGGAAAGGAATAATGGTCTTTTACAAGCTATTTAATAAAATCAGAGGGTCATTCAAAATCTAGTATTAAACAAATATTTACACAATTTGGCATAAGCTTAAAAGGAACTAATAAACTTGCAGTTTCTAGATAAAAGGCGTTAATTTGAGTCGAGGCATTATTTTTGTCAAGAACTAAACGGATTTCATTTTGAGCATTTAATATACATATTTAAATTAAGGTAAGTCTTTAGCTTTAGGCCTATTACCAATGAAAGGTATTGTAACGTACCTAATTAAAAATCTGTGTTAAAAAGATGTTTTCAACTTTGACTGGCCGCCATTTTCGATAGGGTTAAGATAGAGGCCTCTAATTTGTGCCATTCTTCTTCATTTATCAAGCCCTTTAAAATGAGGTATCACTTGATGGGGGGTTGTATTTAACATTTTTGAATTACCCCCTCTCAACCCCCAATTTTGGGGTAAGGGGTGAAATGGTCGGTTACACCAAAATGCATTTCCCTTTAACATATAAAGATACCCCAAAGCTCATTTATTTACTTCTATTTGTTCCAAAGTTAAGGAGTGGGGGTGACTTTTGGACACCCGGTATATTTAAATGTTAAACACGAAGTGACTGTACATACACACTCGTATTCATAATTCATTTTCTTTTTCGAGACGTATCTAAAATCAATAATTAACCCTATAAAATAAGGGGTCATCCTGATACGCTAAAAAAATATGTGTATTCCAAATGTAATTGCGTGACTCCTTATTAAATTAATATTATACAAATATATTTCTATTAAAACCGTGGTCTTAATATTGCATTTATAAACAAAATATCAGACCTTCTGCCTTAGGTTGTGACTAAAGTAATAAGAAGTCTATAATATAGTATGTTAGATGTGAAAATAGGTACTTTAGGCATATAATTATATATTACCTTGATGGATGGGCTGTTAACCTTAGCTTGTGGCACTGGTGCTGGGGAGTCATACTCTTTACTACTATAATTCGGGCTCTTGCTGTCATAGTACTGACGTCTGTCGTCGTCACTGTATCCACGGTTGTTCCTGGAGTCGGACGACGAGTGTTGATGGTAACCATTGGAGTAGCCTTGGTGAGATGGAGATGAGTACGGTGTGGGCGATGCGTAGGCAAGATTGGGCGACTGTGAGTTTAAGTTCTTGGAAACCCCTGAAGAGCCGTGCGAGTCGGAACCACGTTCAGCAGCGCTTGAACATCCCACCAGCACCATCGCGATGTAAAACTGAAAAGATGGGACAAATTGTAAAACTTAGTACAGTAGATAGATATCCAAAGAATTATACAACGCTTACAAATTACGTTCCATTTTACAATAATATGGGAATATTTTACTATAATAATTAACCTCTGTCCTCTTTATACCTCTTTCTAGATCTCAAAATATTTTTTCGACCCTATTTATTTACTAAAGACGCAGGTAGAGTTCATAGTTCTTCCCATTTACTCCATTGAGATAAAATTACACAAATTTATTGCGCTAAAAATTGTAGTTTTACAAAAACATTTTCAGAATTTGCCAATTATTATATAATACTAGTAAGCCCCTGTGTAAAATCACAGGCTGATTAATTAGATACAAATCAGAAATACATCATTTAAAAAACAAACCATTTTTAAAAACAACATTAAGGCGTACTTATCTAGGCCTATCTAACTATGCTGACGGGGATTTTTTATCTCGGTAAATGTGTACAATAATAAAGATTATAAAACTGTAGGCCTATTTGTTAATAAATTCATACCCGCATTATCGATTTTTTCCAGACAAACCATTGCTCGGAGGAAAGAAATACATATGACCTTTTTTATTGAAAAATACTTCCCCTACACGGTGGTATTTTTTATTTTTCTTTATCTTCATCCCAGCTCGAAATATTAAGGAATATAAAAAAAAAATGTTTTTCGATTTTTTTTTCGACTTTGGGAAATCGATAGACTGGTAAACTTTTTTTATGTTAATCTACATACTTTAAGGTACTTATAAAATAAAAACAGCCGTATTGCAAATTACTGGTAGTTGTAACCTACACCGACTGGGCTAATAAACTATGATCGACACTGGGTTTGTATTACAGATGATGGGTGAAATCAGCTGTTATATTATATGTTACTCACGTACGGACGTACACTCGCTTTTATAGGAGTTGATTGATATTGATATAGAAGGGATAGTAAGGTATTTACATAACAGCTAATTGATTATCTATAAAAATTAATACACACAAATAATTGATACTTAATAATTTTTTTTTTTAAATAATATGGGCTTACGATTTCGAATAATATAAATATAGTAAAGTTATAGGTTACCATTTTAATCTTTTTAAAAATACATAAAAATGTTACTGCAAATTATGAAGTAATTTTATTACAAATGTAACTCTTTTCGAACGTATTTTCCTCCAAAATTTAAGATTACTTTATATAATATTAAGTATTTGTTTCATTGAATGGAGTAATCGAGGATCGCATGAACCTTTTTCTCTTTGACTTCAGTTTCAATATAAAAATCGCGTGAATTGAAAACAGCAAAGTTGGAGAATGTTTTTGGAATAATTTATTTTAGTCGGTATTATTCTATACTCTCATAACGTTACACCGGTTATTGGGGGGGGGGGGGGGGGGGGGGGGTTTTTTTTTATATTAAATTTTTCAATTTTTTTTTCTGTCCTCTTTCTGTTTCTCTCGTTTGTATGCTCAAAAATAAAATCTAAAACGTTCAAGAAGCGGAAGCATTAGTTCGGTATAAAAACACCGATTATAGATTACGACTATACCCGTCCAGGTATTTTGCTGTTAGAAATGCACAAACTGTATTTTCTTTTGTAAAATTTAACAAACTAAATCATTAGTTACAAAAAGCTAGAACATTTCTCTTACAAATCATATTTAATACAAAAGAATCCTGAAAGCACAATGTCTACTTCTTGCTGAGTGTATACATGACCGCAACTAAAAACGAGAATGTACTTCTTGGAAACAATCACTAGGTTAAAAAACACTGCACTGGAATTGAATTGTGAATTCTTATTCGGGAAATGTAGTGGAATACTTGTATGTAAAAACACAAAACGTGAGATCTTTTATTGCGCCGGGAAATATAGTGGAATACTTGTATGTAAAAACACAAAACGTGAGATCACTGCCTTCACCTTTAGACTTCCTAGATTTTTCTCAGTGTCGATTTCACACCTTTTATACTGCTAAATCTACATCAGTTGAATCAACCGGTTATTTTATAATATTTTATTCATAAGTAGTTAAAATTAATTTATTATAATTTATAGTTATATGTTTATAAATATTTATTATACTCATAAGCCCTTTCCATTCATTTAAAAAATATTCAACTTGTAAATTTATTTTATCTCATATTGTCGTACATCGTTATAATATAAAACACTGTACGTGTATAAAATTCTCTTGTAGTAAAAGATATAAAGGAAGAAGACATTGGCTTACACTAATAGAGGAAAAGGTACATATTTATAAACAACGAAAAGGAGCGAACAAGAAATAATAATGATAATTTAAAATAAATAACTAATTTTTTAAAATTTCAGCAAATTATAAAGAAACACCTGTAATCGTATCAGATAAGTAAACATAAAACAAATATTACATTTGTGTGAGTGACAATAATACTTATAAATTATCTTCAAATCCTACCCTTTTCGTGATGCTTACTTTTTATAAACTTTGTTGAACAAAAACATATATTAAATTATTTTACTATACATTTTTTTTTTAATGTTAATCATCTCTATCTAGTCCCTTATTGAATCAGGCCTTTCGTTTTAGTTGTAAGATACCAATATTGAGATATTAATCCAGTTTTGTAATATACAGGATTGTAAATATAAAATAATCGCCAATTCCGCCTTTTTATTATTCATTTTAATTTTATTGAGCAAGATAGATTTCTAAATAATGGTCGAGTTTGACTAGTGAGGACAAACTAGCTCGATAATAATAAATCATTCAATTTCTCACAAAAATACGATTGTTGGTCAGACGCGTTTCAACGACAAAGTCATCATCCTCAGTGACATTTGAGTTTGAGCTACAACCAACTTTATTATAGTAGGTTATACGCGTTTGACCAATACTCGTTTTTTTTAAAAAAGATTAAAATAATTTATTTTAATATTCTTGAATTATAGATTTGTATTTAGCAATTTTTATTTTGGATTTACTAAGCTATTAATTCTCTAAATCCAATGAGATTCACAAAATATTTTTATGGCAATAAAAAATAAGCAATAGCAATAATGAAGTTTCGCTGGGAAGTTGTTTAAAACTTGTAAGTCATGCACAGTGTGTGTAAACAGTTATTAAACGGCTTTATTTCTAAGTTTCTAACAAAGGTAGACAATTATTATTGTAATAATAACATCCATTCTTCCACTATGGTCTTCGTATTAAAAATGTCAAATTGAAATCCCTATTTTTACACCATTGTATATAGAATGTGTACAATAATGTAAAGATGTTAAAAACTCGTTATGCTTGTGAATAGTAACTTCTATACGTTAAATGTTATTTCTAAGACATATTTGTCTTGGTATTTAAAATATTGTAAAGACAAAATTGTTTTATTTTTAACCAACAAATAATCAGTGCCCACGTTACTTTAAATCCAAGTAATTAGCGTAGACATGCTTTCAGGAAAATCTGATAACGTTTTATGAAGTTCTCCAAAGTTAAACCATACAGTAGTTCCAGGATGAATTTCTATAATAGTTATATTACTATTATGTTTACTTTAGGAATTGTTTTAAAAATGCTTATGATATAATAGTATATTTCGCACCTAGTTCCGAAAATGAGGTTTTGCAGGCTTGAGATCGAGTTTCAAGTTCGAGACGGAATCGAGAACTTGAAACGATCGAGAGCTGCAAAACCCTTTCGGCCGTGGTGCGAACGCTATTTTTCACCACACTACACAATAAAATAAACACTATATAAAATTAAAAAATAATATTTATTTAGCACACATGAAAATGAAACTTTGAGGTTATAAACTAGATAGCTATGGAAAGTACAGTTTTACCTCCATAAAAAATAACAATTATGTGTGTGCCACTAGTCTGTCGGCAATACCTATTGAATCATTTGCCATATGGGCCTATTTCATAACGAAATTGTGTTGAGATATACGTTCATATTTTAATTGAATCAACGAACAGTTGACTTTACGGCCCTAGGGCAGAAAAGAGCTACTTTCGGCCTTCAAATGACGTTCCGAAAATAGCTGAAAACATCGTAGTGTGGTGAAAATAATATTTCGATGTGATGTACCAATCAATTTACACAAGAAAACCACTAGCCTTTTAGTTTAACTTAACCATGATGATATAGTTTATAAAAGATTTATTCTTAGGGAAAACAAATTTATTTTTAATCTCCATATTTAAGTTCATTTATTACATACATTTATTAAAATATAAAATACATTATAACATGTCAAGCTTGTTTTCTAGTTGTGTATTTATTCAGGTATTAATTTAAAAGATTTTAATTGTTATTACAAAGGTTTAATAAATATTTAGGATATTACGTTTATATTAGCTATAAGTACGTTGTTTAAATTGTATTATGATCCATTTATTAATAATTATTATAAAATGATATTGTTGAAAAGTTAGAAATAATACGTTGTCTCACCTTCAGACCCATTTCCCGTTCTTATTCCAACTGAAGCCAGGCACGAAACTGTTGCTTTCCTCCAGGATCTTTCTAGTTTTATACACTTCCACAACGGTAGTGATTGCAGTAATGAAGCAGAACAGCAAAAATTTCGCTATAATGAGCGGAGAATGTCCGAACGACCTGTGCCTTGTCTTGATGGCCGGAACAAATCAAACCAGGCTGGTTCACACACTCACACCCGGGACTTTCTTCCAAGATTATCCTCAACGAGATTCTTTTACGGCGGCTGCAGCACTTTGATTTGGTCACCAGTTGGTGTTAGAAGATCTCTTCATAGATTTTGATTTGTTAGGGCTATTGTTTTAATCGGACTTAGAGCAGTTAAAAAATCATCATAGTACACGGTAAATGAGATGTTTGTATACATTTTTTTAAACATTTTAATATAACAATATATAAAATTAATAAAACGTACACCGTATTTTGTGAAATACTAATTTTCAAAACTACCACTTACGGCTCACGGGTCAGGATGTAGTTTGTTAATTCGATAATATTTGGTTTATACTCTTATAAACTTGGGAATTTAAGATAAAAATAGCAATTGCAGCCTGCGAGGGATGCTTTGCATTAACTTTAAACCTTTTTACCTTTTCTTTTCCTTTTGATAACGAAACAAAGTTGCTATTAATTAAATTTGACATAATCATTTTTTCACACAACGTTCTACAGGTATAAAAAAACAGACTTTAATTTGTTTATTTTTTATCAGTTATCTTTACCAACAATGTACTACAAAATTTTTTTTTAACAATCAACTGGTTATGATCAAACAACATAATTTGTTGGTAGTTGTCTACAACACCAAGATTCGACAAACAACATTTTTTGTATTTTCAAAAATCGTTTACCGACATATATAAATAAATTAAAAGAACATAATATAAAATAAGTAGATTCTGATAATCATAAAAATTATGATCAAATTAATTTACTCGATTTTATCGAAAGTAAAAATCCGTTTTTTAATATTTCAAAATTGTGGCTTACTGTTTACGTTGCCGATAGTTTGTCGATAACTCATTTGTACATTGAACTAAAAAACAAGATTTTTAAAAGTCTTTTATATTTCACCAAAAAACAATTTGTCTTGTGTAAATTGTATGTAAAGTTATCATTTTATTTAATTGACTGCGAATTTAATAATACAAATAAATTATTGGCAGATTATTTTGAAAACGAACCTTTGTTTATGTGAAAGGATAAAATTGTAATAAAATCGGATATTTGATTTGAATGAATTTTAGACGTAGGATGCTACTTATATGTTATTGTTTCTTTTCACTGTGCTATTTGTAAATTTATTTTCTAACCGTTTCCATGATATAATATCTTTTGATTGACTTTAAGTATAAAATAATAAGTGCATTATATTATTTGTTTTTTCAATCTTATATTGGCGTGGGTAATAGAAGAGATTTTTCCTGGAGACAAAGGGAATATATAACGAATGAAACAGATTTATATTAAATATCGTTTGGCATAAACTAGGAGAAGAAAAATAGTCTACTGACGGTTTTTAGTTTGTATGATTTATATGTTCACATTATGATTATCATTAAAATAATAAATAACTGACCCAGATTTACTTTCCTCCATTTGATTGGGGCATTTTACCATTAACAGTATGATTCAAAGTAGTGACAAAAAGAATAAATCATATCTAGTCATATTAATAGAATAATTTAAAAAATGCGTAGTAATAAAACTTGTAAAGCATTAAAAACTCATAATATTCTCGGAACGTATTCATATATCATATGAATATTATGGGAGAATTTATGTCGACAACCTAGCTTTGCTTGATAATATTTTTAAACGAAGAGTATTCTAGGATCCGAAATTGTATGTCTAGTGAGTTTAAAATGTCTGATATTGTCAAAAATTGATTTCACTGACATCATTTTCTGAGAATTGATGGCATTATAATATTTCTCTCAGTTTTATTGTTCATTAATCAATAAGAAAAACAGCTCGAACCAGTACGCTCTTTGATCCGTTATATTAGGTTCGTTGCGCACTAGCTTCGCTAATCAATACGGAATGAATTTAATTCTAAAGGATGTTAGATTGAACTTCCATAGGACTTCTGTGGTCATGGACAAATTTGATAAAAGCCTAGTCTGGATGAGATGTTTTGTAGAAGTTCTATATTCCAGATAGGAATCAAATAAGTTCCGCACAACTACAAAACTAATAAAAAGTGTTTTGCAAGTATCTGATCTGCCGTGTTAGCAATATAGACGTAATATACTGTAGATTCTAGATTATTATTGTTGGTATGTATGCTTATCTCGTGTATTTTTTAACAATAGCAATTTCAATTATAAAAGTATTGAGTATTATTTATATTGTGAGATTAAGTGATTAAGGCAATCGTAATGCAAAAGTCGATAATTTGAGTTTAATACCAAAGGAATTCATCATCTTCCTGTTTTATAGATTTAATTTTTATCGGTGGGATACAAACTGCAGTAAAATCTCCGTTAACTGAAACTGAACGGTAAAGGTTTTTTTGAAAAAAACAAAATTTCTGATAATTTTTTTAGTGTATTTTTTTTAAAGTTTGCAGTAAATTAACATAAATCTTAAAAACTAGTTTTTTGTTAAATCTTTTATATTTTCCTTTGCTTTTTCTTTTCGTTTTCCTGTTGATATGACGCACAATTTAAAAAGCTCTTTACATACAAGCATAGAAAACTTATCATACAAACCACAATGCAAGACTGTATGGATGGTTATTGAGCGAACGACGGGCGATGCAGACTATCTATAGTGCAAAACAGACTTTTCTGATGGATATACATGTGATCATATAACGCTCTCTGATCATATAAAGCTCTCATTTGTGCGCATTTATTAGCCTACCCCCTTTTGTTGACAAGGTTCCTACGAAATGGTTAACATGATAGGTAAACCCATAATGCTAGCTTTTAATATCAAACTAAGAAATCCTGTTTGTTATAAACAGGGTTTAAAAACAAACTTCTTTAATTATTAATATTCATTTCACTTTTAAAAACATATGTTTCTGTTAATTTGTTGCAAAATATTTGATCGGTCATTTTGGTTATAGTCACTAGAGGTTCTTCTGAACGTAACTAGTACCTGATATAAAACGCAGTCCGTAGGAGTTCTTCGAAAATGCTTACGACCTAATGCTAAATGATAAAACTGCATAAAATGGGGGTCTACTTAGCTACTTGTTCCTTAAATTCGTAGAATTTTCAAATTGACCAATTTAAAGTTAGGTCAATGTTTGGAAAGTCAGGTGGAACACATCCCCAGGTAGATAGTTCTGTTCTCATGATTTCTTATAAAAATGGCCGTTCTATTACTGCACCTTGCTCAATTAGGAAGTAAAGTGACCGGAAGTGTCGTAAACTGTAGAAAGTCTTCGGGATCCATAATGGAAACCAGAGCAATTTCATTGTCACTGTCTCCCGTATTCAAGTAATGGACCATAATTTCTTGCACACTATAAAACTTAATTGCTTTTCATTTCTTTGATATTTCTTTAAAAGCCGTAATGTTCTTTGAACCCACATTGCTAGTCGTACATTTATAACCGAATTTCCATAGTAAAGAAGAGCTATCGCAGTGACTCTTATAGCGAAAACCTAAGCTCGGAAGTGGGCGATGAGCACCAATCATGGTGTCCAGAACCGTTTTGGAGTACCATTAAAAATGTTATATAATATGTGTGTTCGCATTCTAACGGCTGCATTTTGTCCAAATTTGGTATATACGTTGGTTTCCTAAGTCGCGCGGACGAGTTTGTTAGCAAAAAACCAACAACTGGAAGCACGTATTTTGACAGGAAGTAATATTTTTTAGATTTTCCGTTTTTTATGGGGTTTAAACTAAAAAAAATTAATGTAGGATATTATTCTGCATATTTTGCTTTTTTTACTTGATCTTATAGCCCTTCTGGTTCACCCGAAATAGATAAAAAAAAGTAAAATGCCGTAAAAGTACCCGGTTAAAATCCACTCGTGAAGCGTAGCAGTGCTTAATCCGAGGCCGCAAGGTCGAGTTGCTTAATCCGAGGCCGCAAGGTCGAGTTGCTTA
>JAGFPH010004585.1:21632-39706 GCA_018207615.1 Philaenus spumarius | reverse complement strand
TTGCTTAATCCGAGGCCGCAAGGTCGAGTTGCTTAATCCGAGGCCGCGTTGCTTAATCTGAGGCCGCAAGGTCGAATTGCTTAATCCGAGGCCGCAAGGTCGAGTTGCTTAATCCGAGGCCGCAATGTCGAGTTGCTTAATCCGAGGCCGCAAGGTCGAGTTGCTTAATCCGAGGCCGCAAGGTCTGTGAGCGGAACTAAGCAGCGCATGAACTCTAGGCTGAATGGCTACAGTGCAAACAAATTCTACTAAAATATTTTGCACACGCAGGCAGCTATTCAACGCATTCGAGTGTAGACCAATTTCAAAAATAGTTGGCTTAAACCCTAAAACGGTACCTAATTTTAGAAATTCGCTTAACTCACGTCAGCGGTTTAGCTGCGTGATCGAATTATGTTTTGGTATCAGTGTTGCTGGTATTTTTAAATAACTGGTATCTTATAAAATTTATAAAATTGTACGTGTTTAATAATTGCTGTAAAACTAGTTTCTTTATGCAATATACGATTAATAAATTTGTAGCATTTCAATAGCATATCATTTTCTTGGTTTAATACTTTTTACTGCAATTGAAAATTATATTTAAACTATTCAAATTCCACATCATCTTCTGCTAGGAAAATAAGAAGGGTGATCGCTTGCAAGTTCTCAGATGTTTTCCTTCTCGTATGTGATGGTTTAATTTTTGTTTCTGCCAATGAAGTTTGTGTTTAAGATGTGTCCAAGATTGTAGCTCTAAATTCGTCTAAGAAGTGTGCAGCGTACAGTATTTTAAAACGACTAAAATAGTATGGTAATTATTGAAAGAAGAAGAAATAAATATATGGCGACATTTCATATAAATAGTAACACTATAATGATGCAGTTCTATGCATTAGCCATTTATTTTGTTAACAAACTGTTTTGAGTGTGTATTAAATTAATATATTCCATTGTTTCAACAATATGATAACAGGACTAAGTATTGGATAATGAATAGCTTTACATTTTTAAACTATAAAAGGCAACAAACTTAAACGTTACATAAGTTTATTTTATTATTCTAAAGTATGAAACCAGCTGTTGATGAAAAAGCCACCGAGAAATATCCAGTTTAGAAGAGTTTCAGTAAACAGCTGATTGTTGTACCCACACTAAAAACTCTTCATCAGCTTAGCTACGTATTTTAAACCGTGTAACTTAAGGGTCGGCTCTAGCTGTCGGCCATGTTGGCTGACACTCCATAACACCAATGTTAAATTAAAATCCAAATTTTTCCTTTATTTTTTATCGGATAGTTATGAATGATATGTCATTTTAAAGCTATGGCCAATACGCATGCAAATGGCTTTTTCAAAACTAAGAAAAACATATTGTTTAATATTTATTAACAATTTAAAACATTTATTTTTAATATTTTTTATGTTGTCACTATTAATTATAGCTAAAAACTACCAAGCCATTCGCATGAAGAATTTCGTCCCCAAGAGTTTGGTATTTTTAAAAAAACGCTATTTGAACAATTGCGGGTTTTAAATGGATTTAGGCTGAGCAATGTCCGTGTAACCTACCGCTGCTATAGGGTGATATTAAATATTTTTTACGTTGTAACTATTAATTATAGCGAAAAATTACCAAGCCATTCGGATGAAGAATTTTGTCCTCAAGAGTTTGGTATTTTTTATTGAACAATTGCGGGTTTTAAATGGATTTAGGATGAGCTATGTCCGCGTAACCTACCGCCGCGCCGCTACGCTGGAGTCGCCGGTTGCTTTCTGTTTTACTAGAATCGACCTTTAATATAAAATTCGCAGGTGGTAAAAGTTGCCAGTTTTCAAGTAGTTTTTTTTCAGTTTAAATTATATGAATTCATTGTTTGTTTGGTTTATTACCACTTGATTATGTCTTGTATTATCTGAATACAAACATTGTGACATAACTAGGCCAAAAACATAAATTATCACGATTTATTTATTTATAACAGTTTACTATATTTTAACTGAATATTTATATTTTATGAAGTATTCTGCTAGTAACTATTGTGGAACATAAGACGATACTTACTCTGTTTATGCAATACTTTCACTTCCGACGTTAAACTCCTGTTAGGTTGGCATTTTATTTATTTCTTATTGACCATACAATTTTCAACCGGAACATATTTCATAAGGAACAGATGATAAGGAAGTGTGATATTAATTATTAAAACTGATTTAGTTCAACAAACACCTTATTTAATCGGATTTCAATTAATTGTAATCTTAATATATGTGGATAATATTGTATTAAGATACCTTTCTATCTACCACAAATTAAATATTTTTTTCTCAACAAAGTCTATTTATGTTATTTATTTGTAGGATCTAATAATAGTATGTCAGAAAATGTTTTGTATTCCACGAGGAGTACACAAACAAGAAACATAAAACAATTTCAAGAAGCCTTACAAGATCAATTAATTGTTTTGTTTGAAATTATCTAAACCCCTACCATTAAAATAAAATTAATTTGGTTACATAAATAAATGTACTACAAACTGGGCTGCAGACTAGATATTGAGAGGGTATTTACGAATTTATACACATCATATGTATTAAACTGTAACTTTCGCCATCTCGTAGGATTTTATGGCTACATATGAGCAGTGAAATACAAGATTAAAGCATAATAATTAATTGTTTGATATTACAGTGTTGGTTTGATTATTTGTTAACTTTGAATGTGTTAGTGTTTTAGAATGTTTTTCTTAATGTTTATTTGATTTTAACTTGATTATTGTTAATTTGGTTTTGTTCCGTAGTTTTTTATTTATTTTTATTCGATATTTTTTATTCATGATAACTAATAACTTGTGCTCATAGGTTTACGTTTTAAACTACGAAGTAACATTGATCCTGAAGGTGCTGCTGATGAATTCCATGCTTAGAGGTTGTTATTCCTTAAGAATAGGGTATCAGACGATCGATAAAATTAATAAATTGTTTCTATTTCAGGAATATTTGAATAAATAATAGTTGAATGGTAATTTTTAAACTATAATATCCGTAAATGTAAGTTTTAGTTGCAGTTAAAATATTTTTCAAAACATAAATTTTGTATATAAATGAATAAAAAAAAAACATTGTTTACCCTTTAATTGAAATTGAAAGTATATTTGAATATGTGTATAACAAATTAGTCTTTTTTACATTTCGATGAAGCAGTCATCTTGAGAGGGCTTTTTCTCTAATGTGAAAGAACAATAATGTACAATCCCTCTTTTGAAGATGACTATGTCATCGAAATGTACATCAGGGTGGTTCAGTAAAAATAACTCTTTCATTAAGTTATTCTGTAACTGTTACTTATTTTTGTGGTTCTGGGTTTAATTTAATAAGCGTGAATTTGTCGCTACATTGCTCTTCAACTAGTGTATTTATATATATTCAATATTTAGTCTGTGAAGTAAGAAAAACTTCCTTTCTATGAAGAAAGTTGTGTCACATATCAATCATATATAATCATAGTATTAATAATATCAAATGATTTTATATTTTACTTTTCATTTAGAAGTATTGAACATATACGTAAGAAGCACAACATAGGAATAACCCAGTCCTTACTGACGAAAGGTCTCCTTTTCTCCCGTGAAAATCCTAAGCATTTTTGTAATTAATTGATCAGTTTTCACAACACTTTCACTCACGAAAATCAGATACACTCGTTCTTCCACTATTCAAAATAATTGTGTAATTTAATATGTACACAATTTAATTAATAAATGATAAAAACTCATTGTCCGTCAAATCATTGGTAATTTTAAAATATTTTATAAAACAAAAAACATTGTAAAAATTAACGTAATGCATTCTCTCATTATAAAACAATAAATAGGCCTACTTGATATTGTACGCTTAGTATATACTATATATAAACCCTTAGGTGTAAATAGACAATATACTATTCCGTATAGGTAGCTATGAATAACGAAAATACCCAAAGTACAGTTTAGTACCGAAAATCACGACATTTAGCAGAAAATTTCAAATTGTATCTTTTGACCTGATGAAGTTAAATTAGTAGAAAAAAATTATTTTTTTAGGAAATACAATTTTCTACAACTTTCTTTCAGTCAATTTTTCTGTAAAAAGAAAGGACAAGGAATTAAAAAAGAAAAAAAATACGAAAAACGTAAGGGCAAAATCAGTTTTCCGAAAATTGTTGATTTTTGACAGCGAACTTCTCGGAAAACTATAACAGATACGAAACTAATTATTGAAAATATTTTGAAGATTTCAAATATTTATTGTCATATTTATTTTTAATGAAACACATTTTTCTGTGCGATTCGCCGTTTTCGAGATATAAGTGAAAACCCGAAAAATGGAGCCTTTCCAGCAGGGCCTCATGAACCTTTAGTATGTTTACCTCGATTGCTATATGATAGAAACAGTTAATTTTCATTCATAATAGAGGAATAGAGTGGTGCCGAGGTTAAAGTCGCTCGTCCAGATGAAACATCCAACAGATTTGCTTAGGACCAACCTATTTACTGTCGTTCGATTTAGGCTATGTCTAACCGGCACAAAGTAAATGCATTAAGCTAGAAAAACAACTACGTAATGAACTATTAAAAAGTATACACTGTTTTATAGAATATCTAATTAAAAAATAGAACAATATCCTTTGCAGTATTTAATTCTAAAAATGGAAGATAATAATTTTATTAAAAGATAAATTAAAGTGTAACTTTTTCGTTCTTGGCTCAGGAATTTGTTGACTTTAATACGCGGTAAACCATGCTGAAGCAGTGCAAATGGTATTCAATTTCATTCCCTTTATTGTTTTAGAGTTGATATAGTAAAGAGAGTAATTGTAATTTTGTTTTAAACACAATCAGAAAAAAAATTATTAAATTTTGTTATGAATCATTTTTTTTAAATGTTTGACAATATTTTGTAGTATAATACAGAACTGTTTTATTATTAATAGATTTTAAACTTAGCTATACTAGTACTGCGAACAAAACAAAAGTGTGCAGTGGAGTTAAAAGTGTGCAGTGTTTACCCTTACAATAGTACTGCCTCACGTGTGACTAACTGTCGACATGTAAGTAACTCATGGGAATGTCCAATTACATGGTTTTGCCTTTCACTTCATCTTCCTTCATTTTCATGGTCACTTGCACCGTGATAATCATACTTTCTTCTCAGTCGTACTTTGTTCTTTCTGTTCGTGGCAGGTATTTTGAAATGTATGTCGTCCGTTAATAATTGACAAGCTTATATTTTTTAGTGATTGCGAAGATCTGTTCATTACAGTTTTTGTGCGATTATGTTTGATAAAATTGTATCAGAGAAACTTGAAGCCGTTAAAGAAATCGAGAAGGAATGTCCGGTCTACAGTTTGCTGATTTGCTAGAATCATCTGAATCTGTGTTCTCTGTCTTTGGATTGGAATTACATCTGTTGGCTAAAGAAATATTAATCAGGATAGTACTAACCGAGACTGTAAATCCCAAATAACATGACATAGTTTTACAATTCATCTTTACTCTATGACGACAGACTAACGAGACGGGAGAGAAGCGTATAACGTAGGAACACCGAACGCCAGAAGCAAGTCTCGAACCTACGCAACTGACTGTAGCAGACTGGACGAGCGCTTTTGACAAAACAATTACGTAAGTCCGAAATTAAACTAACATGAAATTAACGAATCAGTATAACATTATTACTAGAGTATCTAGCTTATTATGATTTTCAAAATCTGATTAGTGTTGCCACTCGTGTGACGATAATTTTTGAATTCTGTGTAAATAAATTCAGGTGACGCATTTAATTGTTGATTGTAGGTGAGGCGGATAGTGAGAATTTGTTTACAATCAAAAATAAATATAATTTATTTTTAATAATTAACCGGGAATTAAAACAATATTTAGTTTCAGTAAAATCTAATTCTGTTTATCTGGTGACTTCATGCACCGATTGCAAAAATAAGAGGTGTTGTGAAAATAATTATATTGAATCGGGCAGCTCCTTCAGTTTATCGCTTTTTTGTTTAGTGAAATACCACAAGGAGGTAAAACCCAATGGCGGAAATAAACATTTTTCTAGGCTACCTTCTCACTTAAAGAAAGTGAACGAAATACTTTTGGCGTACTCTATCGAGTTCGGTATTGTTAATGGGTACCTACTTAAAATTCAATCATCATGCAACTTAAAATTTTATTTTGGTTTGTAAAGCTTTCAAATTCTGCAAATATTACTTAGTTATTTTCATGAAATGTATAATAAATAGTTAACTTAAACTTGTACATTTTGAAATACAGAAACTATTTTACTTAACTGAGAGAATTTTTTTAATATATTTTCCCCATATATTCCATTTCAAAGAAAATTTTCTTTGTGAAAGCTTTGGAAAATACCGCCTACACCCTACTGCTGCAACTCTAGGAAATCATTATAAACATTATCTCCATATATAAAAGAAGATGTCCTGACTGACTGACTGACTGATTCATAATCAACGTACAGCCCAAATTATGATAGCTATAGACTTGAAACTTTCAAGGAACGTTAATAACACTATGTAGAGGCGCACTAAGAAAGGATTTTGCAAAATATTGACTTTAAGGGTTGAAAATGATCAAAATACTGAGGTTCACTCCCATCCCTATAACAGATAAAACAGCTGATTCAAATCAAATACTTAGTAAATTAGTAACACAATTCTAGGAGTGGCCTATATAAAGTGAACCAACACATGGTTTGTTGAATACTTTTTATATCTATTACCATAGCAACCAACTAACATAATATTATTATTTTAATGATTTAAATTTACATATTATGAAATTTTAATTTTTGATACAATTATTTGAAAATAAAAAAATCACTTTAAAAAAATACCCTACAACTGCTAATTTTGTTTTAATTATTTTGCACAACCAACTACTAATTTTAGGTTAGGTTAACAAAATTAACATAAAAACAAAGGAAAAGTCAATTTAAAAGTTTTACTGTAATATAGGCTAATAATTACATCTTTTGTTACATATTATGAATAAACAGCTGATTTGGATCAAAAACTTAACACAATTTTATGTTAGGCTTATACTGAACTAACACATGTTTCTTGAAAGTATTAAGATTTATTACCATAGCAACCAAATTAACAAATTTTAGGCCTACATTTTTTTTTATTTGCTCAGTGTTACAGCTTACATGAAATATGTGTAGGCCTATGTATAATTTATATATTTGTTTCAATTCTAACTTTTAACATCCTCTCAAGAATGATTACATCACTGTTTCATCAGAAATATTGTATCAAAGCGAGAACTAAGAAAATGTTCCAGTGAACTTACACAATGGAGAAATAATATTACAAACAAATTCTACAAAATATGTTACTGGGATACACCCAAACATTGTGCGATTGAATGAATATAAATAGTGTATTTTACAACAAAATTTCGAGTTTTAAGTGTATACCAATTAAGTAGTTGTTAGTGAAATCAACCCAAAGTTATTTAAATAAAACAATTTTGTTAGGAAAAATTAAGTGTCATTTACTGGAAAAGCAAAACCAATTTTAGTTTGTATATTACTAAAATTAACCGGTATACGGTAGTTAAGGTAAATATGTACAAATAATTTATAGTACAGTATTTATAGTACAGTACTATATAACTTTATACAATGAACTAAATGAAGTTACTTTTTTTGTTCAACAAAGTGATAAAACATGTTGATAGATGAGATTAACGCCAATGAGATGTTAATACCCCAAACTGTTGTATTTATCATTGGAGATGGGGCCTGCCTTTTTCGAGCTCTTTCTTTTCTCTTATTTAATTCCCAAAAAAGGTGTCATGAGCTACGAGAAACAATTGTTACGTATGTGGCTGAAAATTGGAATAATTTTGCTGAGATGTCTTATAACTCCAATGGCGATAATTTTTCAACTTCTGTGGAGTATGTACGTGAAATGAATCAACATTCAGTATATGCTGGTTATTGCGAATTGGTTGCCGCTGGTGAGATATTTCCATTTTTGTTTGAAGTTTATTATAATAATAATATTTATGCAAAATTTGGTACAGACACATTTCCCTTAAAAAGATTGCGCTAAAGTGGGAATATTAATAGTGGTCATTTTGACGTATATTTGCCTATTTCCGAAGACAATGTTTCAAAAAATTCTACATTAACTATTTATTTCAAAAATAAAAAGCGTCGTGCTAGGTACACAAACAGAACACGAAAAAATCTAAATATTCAAGCTGTGAAAAAGTATAAACAAACCAACCCGAAAGGTAATCAGATAGCTGTGGAAAAGTATCAAGATGATCACCCCGATTTAAATAGATGTACATCAGCTGCATATCAGATGCGTCACCCAAAAATGCATAGAGTAGCAGCAATTAAATATCAAAATTATCACCCAGAGGTGCACAGAGCAGCAGCTGTTGCCTATCAAAACAATCGCCCATAAGTCCACAGATCTGCAGCAGCTAAGTATCAAAGCAATCATGTTGAAGTTCATAGAGCATCCCAAAATCTATATGATCGAAATAATTCAGGATTTCGGGCAGAAATTCGTCTGCGCATATGGAAAAATAAAAAACTTTCTGGTCTGGCCTATGATCCTAATATAGTTTATAAAAATGACATTGGTATTATGAGTGAAAAAATAACTATTTGCTTCGTTATGGTGCTTTATTTAGTCAGTATTTAGTTAACATGTACGCCAAAATAGAGACGGAAAAATTGAATTATATCAGATATCATCAAAAAAGGCTTAGGGCAGATAACTATATTCATTTAAAAGACGCCATAGGAATACAAGACGTTCAAGCAGATCAACTTGGAAAATTAGTAGTATTGCCATCATCTTTTACTGGAGGACCTCGGTATATGCATGAATTGGGTCAGGATGGAATGACTTACGTCCGACATTATGGAAGTTCAGATTTATTTATAACATTCACTTGCAATCCAAAGTGGAAGGAGATTCAAGAATCATTGCTACCTGGGCAAAAACATTATCATCGTCCTGATATTATTGCAAGAGTTTTCAATCGTAAAGTAAAAGAGTTAACATGGATCTTTTGTTTAAAGGCCAACTGTTTGGAAAAGTTCGATGTCACATGTATTCTGTTAAATGGAAAAAGCGAGGCTTGCCGCATGTTCACATATTGCTATGGTTGGAAGATAGAATTTCATCCAATTTTGCAAACATATTATTAAAGGCAACGATCAAGCAGCATTTGCTATGGAGAAAAAAAAACGAGATAGATGAAATAAAAATGTATGAAAGTGGTCGATATATAAGTAGTTCCGAAGCAGTTTGGAGAATTTTAGGATTTTCAATTCATGACAGGTATACAGCTGTCACTCACCTTGATGTTCATCTAGAAAATGGACAACGTATTTACTTTACTGCGGATAATATAAATGAAAAACTTATTCATCAACCAACAACAACTCTTTTGGCCTTTTTCGAATTATGTCAAAATGACGAATTTGCTAAAACTCTACATTACTTACAAGTGATTACTTACTTTCGTACTACGTATGGCAAAATAAAAAATTTGTTCGGCGTAAACGAGGAGAAGCTGTAGAAGGTTGGCCAGGAGTAAGAAAGGATCATGCTTTAGGTAGAGTATACACTATTCATCCCAATAACGTAGAGTGTTATCATCTCCGTCTTCTTCTTTATCACATTAGAGGCCCAACATCCTTTTCTTATTTAAAAACAGTAAATCATATTGAGTATCCTACTTTCCAAGCAACATGCAAGGCGCTCGTGTTATTAGAAGATGACCAGCAATGGGAGTTTACTTTAAAAGAAGCTGCAATAACACGCTCACCTTTTAAAATGCGGGAACTATTTAGTGTAATGCTGGTATTTTGCCATCTCTCCGATGCATTGAGTCTGTGGAATAAATTTAAGGGTGATCTTTCAGAAGATATTATGAACCAATTGAACGGACAACATTTACAAAATTATCCATCAGTAGAGTTAATATACAATAGGTGTTTAGAGTTACTTGAAGATTCTGTTTTAGCTTTAGGTGGACTAAACATGGAAGAATACGGTTTACCTAATCCAAAAATATCTGGTGAAATTTTAGGAAACAAAGATTATGTGAGAGAAACTAATTATGATATTGTTGCTTTGAATGAAACTGTATTGAAAAACGAAGCCTCATTAACAGATGAACAACGGATCGTTTATGATCGAGTTTTAGACAGCGTTGAATCCAACTTAGGGAAAGTTTTCTTTTTAGATGCTCCTGGTGGAACTGGTAAAACTTTCCTCATTAACTTGCTTTTGGCTAAAGTGAGAAGCAGCCATAACATCGCTTTGGCAACAGCATCATCTGGTATTGCTGCTACATTATTGGATGGAGGAAAAACCGCACATTCAGCCTTTAAGCTGCCATTGAATCTAAATTATACCACAACTCCTTCATGCAATATCAATAAACAATCAAATCTAGCAAACATTTTACAGGATTGCAAACTGATTGTCTGGGATGAGAGCTCAATGTCACATAAAAAAGGCTTCGAAGCTTTGAGGAGATGTCTGCAAGACATTAGAAACTCAAAGAATACTTTGATGGGTGGAGTAACAGTTCTTTTAGCAGGAGACTTTCGTCTGACTTTACCAGTTGTACCGAGAGGAACTCGAGCCAATGAAGTCGAAGCTTGCATCAAAAGTTCATATCTATGGCCTCAAATAACGAAACTTTTGCTCACAAAAAAATTAAGAGTTTACTTAAGAGGAAATGTTACTGCTGTGCAGTTTTCTGAACTCCTGTTACAAATTGGAAACGGCGATTATCCAGGGTCAGAAGGAAAGATTACTTTGCCTACAGGATTAGGCACAGTAGTAAGTACTTTGGAAGACCTGATATCGAGAATATATCCCGACATTAAAAATCTGAAAGATAAATCGATTGACTGGCTATGCGAAAGAGCCATTTTGACTTTAAAAAATGACACAACTTCTGAAATTAATAATATTTTATTAAATTCATTTCAATTCGAAAAAATGCACTATATGTCTGTTGATTCAGCTTTAAAAGTTGATGATGCAGTACCAATTTCCAACAGAGTTCCTGAATTCTTTGAACCCGCCTGGATTTCCACCACATGTTTTAACGCTTAAAGTTAGTGCACCTATTATGCTTTTGAGAAACCTTTACCCTCCAAAACTGTGCAACGGTACACGTCCGCGTGTGACTGCCCTACAGAAAAATCTTATTGAAGCAACAGTTATTAATGGAAGTGTCAAAGGTGAATCAGTTTTCATTCCACGCATACCTATGATACCATCGGACTATCCCTTTGACTTCAAAAGAATTCAATTTCCTGTTAAAGTGTGCTTCGCAATGACAATTAATAAGTCACAAGGACAATCATTAAAAAGAGCTGGAATTGATTTAAGAGAAGATTGTTTTTCACACGGACAATTATATGTTGGATGTTCCAGAACAAGTAGTCCATCAAGTTTAGTAATTCTGTCACCAGGAGGAAAAACATCTAACATAGTGTATAAAGAAGTTTTGAAATAATTAAATTTAAACTTTAATATTGATTTATTTGTCTATTTTTAGGAAAATTTACATTTTTCATAAGTGTATATATTTTTATTCTCATTTACATATTATTTTTAGTTTTATGTACATTTTTAAACTCAATTTTAAAAATATGTAAATGTTTTGTAGATGAGAATTCCCGTTGCAGCTTTACTTGCTATAGTTTGAATGTAAGAAATATATGATTAACACTTTTTAATAAATACTGTACTTTACTGAGTAAAAATTTATTTATAATCTTAAATAACTTCGACTTTTTTAAACTTGAAATTTTGAATTTTTTTAAACTCAAAAGAATTTTAAATTTAAAATTAATTATATCTAAATTAATGTTAGAAATTAAAATTATATATAAACAATATGCACTGGGTATAGTTAGCATTTCCTAATTTCAATAATACTATTAAGATTGCGGGCGAAGCCGCGACTAGTAATGCTAGTATTTTTATAAAATGTATTTGATAATGCCATTATGCTGTAGCCGTATCACTTTATTTGAATGGTGGAAGTTATGAAACTGTTAAGGAATTTAATTAGCTGCGTCCTATACAATGTTGGCTGGATTATACAGGGTGGTTATAAATTATTGTACACATTTTAAGATTGAATAAATAAATAACCAATCGACTTAAAAACATGGAAATTGTTTTATTAAATAGCAAATTTAAAACAGTTTTATTACCAATGAAGGACAAAAAGATTACTGTTACTCATACTTTTACAAGGAAATTAAACTAATTCCACGTGCTCTCCGAGGTTTGCACGCAAAGTTTGTAGTCTAAATTCAACCTCACACCATGTGTTTCTGAGCATTGCTGGAGTTATGCTTCCAATAACCTCTCGAACTCTATTCTTGAGTTCCTCAATATCTTGAACTTTTTTGGCGAAGACTCTGTCCTTGACATAGCCCCACAAAAAAAAGTCTAAGGGTGTAATGTCTGGGGAACGTGGAGGCCAAGGAATTGGACCATCCCGTCCAATCCAACGACCAGGAAACGTGTTATTTAGGTAGTCACGTACTATCTTACCCCAGTGTGGAGGGGCACCATCTTGCTGCCAGTAAACATTTGGTTGTCTATGCTCAATTTGCGGTATTGCAAAAAGTTCAAGCATGTCGAGGTATACCTCTTTAGTGACTGTCGGTTCTGCGAAGAAAAAGGGTCCTATCACTTCATCTATAGCCAATGCACACCAAACGTTTATTTTAGGGCTGTCTCTTTCTTGTTCTCGAACATTATGAGGATTTTCAGTACCCCAAATCCTACAATTGTGTCTATTCACCTTACCAGAAACATGAAAGGTTGCTTCATCAGAAAAAATTACTTTTTTCAAGAAATTGCTTTCTCCAATGTTTATTGTTTGTTCTTCGAGGTCAAGTAATCTAACAGCAAAATCGTAGCGTCGAGGTTTATCGTTAGGTTTTAGTTCATGTAATAACTGAATTTTGTATGGATGGAGCTTAAGGTGTTTGTGCAAAATTTTTAAGACTGTTGATCGAGGTAATCCTAATTCCAAACTTGCACGCCGAGTAGACTTACCAGGGCTCCTCGTAAACAATTCTCTTACTTGATCAACAATAGCTTCAGAAACTGGAGGTCTACCAGCACCTTTTCTATGTTGGACACTTCCCGTCTGTTCAAACTGCCTATACCAGCGTTTTATAGAATTGTTATTCGGAGGATTGCGGCCATACTCTAAACGAAACCTTCTTTGAACAGTTATTACAGATCTGCTTTCATTAAACCAAAGAACACACCTTGCTTTTTCTTGCACACTAGCCATTTTGATACTGAGGTTAGTTTAGTGTTTGTTTAGTCAACTGTAATTAACAGCTGGTGTGGAAAGATCCATTGTTGACCAGCTGACTATGTCACAACACAAGTCATTAAGAAGAATCATACCTTACACCCACAGTTTAAGTGACATTTTTACTTTCTTTTTATAACTACTTTTTATAATTATTGTAATGTGTACAATTATTAATTTTCAGTCAGTATATAAAACTGTTTTAAATTTGCAATTTAATAAAACAATTCCCATGTTTTTAAGTCGATTGGTTATTTATTTATTCAATCTTAAAATGTGTACAATAATTTATAACCACCCTGTATTTTTGTATACTATGCGTTTCAAACAAGAAAAGCATTTCGTTTGATGCAATCTATTTACCTCGTTAAAAGTGTAAGAGTGTTTTTGTGGGAAAGCTCACGTACACTGTACATTCTGTATTTCTTTTAATATAATATTTATATAAGCTATTTTGTCTGCTTCTTATTGATGAGATTTATGCATTTTTTATCTACCAAGTTTTTCTTCACTATTTACATTTATTTAAAGAACTAGATTATTTACCTTTTCTGTTACTACTTGTTTTTGTTTTGTTTTTATTATTACTGACTTTAAACCCCAGAAGAGATCATGTTTAAATCCATACAAATGTTTTTGGTTTATCCGTCCATGTGAATAATAAACATTTATATTGTGTTTATTATGTAAGTTATGTGTATTAATATGCAACATAAGTGTATGTTTAGCGAAATTCACACCAACAGAGATTGAAACAAGTAATTGCAAAAAAGTATAGGATGTAACGCCTGTAAAAGTACGTACGGTAGCATATTTATTTCATTGAAATACTGGTACGCTTGGTACTAGGACGCTAAAATAACAAAACTGAATATTTATTATTACTTAAATTTTTTCGAGTTTTGGATAATTATTATGCTATCGTAATTAATATTCAAATATAATATTATCAATTTATTATTTAAATTTAAAAAAATGACGACTAAAAAAACTAAAAACATGCTCATTACTAGCATTAATTATAATTGTGAGTTAAGGTGAAATACAATTGCACGTAATATTATATGAACATTTTTATTGTCCAGATGCTAAATTTTGTTAATTTCTACCATTTTAGTCTAACATCAAATATATTGCAGTTAATTAACTATTCAAGGGTGTCCGTAAGCAAGAGTAGGTGCAGGAGCGGCAGCGTAGGATGTCTGATATGAAGCAGCGAAGGGTTGGTAGGTGGGAAGACGAGGTGCTGGTGACGGTGAAGGCACTCTAGCGGTATAAGTAGCGGTGCTGACCGGCGCTGGTACAGCAACGGTGACTCTCTGAGGTGCCGGAGGATGCTGGCCGGGTTGACGGGAGACGATGGCGTTGAAACCGTTGACGGGATCGGACGTGTAGTCGACCTGGCGGCGAGAACCGTCGGGTTCGTTCAGACTGTATTGACCTTGAACTACATCGCCGTGTCTGCTCTCGTGTTGTGATTTGATGTCTCCTGTCTGAGGGTCGTTGACGTTGTACGCGTAGCTGTATTCGGGATTCGGGTCGTTCTCTTCGACGGTGGCCGTAGCGGGAGCAGCAGCTAGTACTGGTACGTGTGCACCGGTAAGGTAGCCTCCTTTAGCAACTGCCACCAGTGCGAGGAAAACAACAATCTGAAAGTCATTACAAAAATATCAATACAACTGACCGGAAAAGAAAGTTACTGTTAAAAATATTTTTAATATTACCCACAAAGATTCCTATCTTCAAAAGCTATTTAAAATATGACGGTGTAATCTATTCAAATAAAAATATAAAGGTTTGGTTAAAGTTATACGCAATGTTATTCCTTGTAGGTTCACTTGTAAGTGTGTAACTGTTTTGCAGTAAACAGGCAAGATCCCTATTAACCAATTTACATACTACGTTATTATTTACTGAAAAACGACATACGCTCCCAAAGACAAATCATAATCGTTTTATTAGTAACTGACCTGAATCGATTTTATTTCCTTAATGAAAGTGAATTTGTGTGATTTAACGGTCTTCTATACCTTGCGTAAAACAGCAAAAATATGCAGTTCCTAATAACGTGTTTTGGACGTTTTTAAACCTAAAAAGTTGTGAAACACCTTGAATTGTTCTTAAAGGCTATGTGCTTTGGTCTTATATCTCATAATTGAAAGATATCGACGGCAACTCCTTTTAATCAGCAGTTTAACCGAGTAAAAATTGATTATTTTTAATGCATTTTTTGGGAGTTTTAAGCAATAATTTCCATATTTTAAGCTAACACGTAAAAAATATAAAGCCTTTTTTATAACTTAAAGTAGTTTCCCAGACTATTAATTTATAAATAGAATCCGAAATACTTTATTACGAATGCATGTTTTGCGGCTTGAGTCAAACCTTTTTATTAACATCATACTGTACACTTGGGAGTTTTCTTCAAGGTAAAGAAGAGCTGAAACTGATAAGTAGTGTCATCAAAAGCAAATCACTTAGATCGATTTATTTATTTATTAGTCCCCATGCAAACATATTTGGAGGTATTCCTGATTTTATTGCTTGTAATTGATTGAAACCGGACACGAATTTGCTGTCGTATTTATGTAATGAAGTTACTAAACAAGCCCCGCATATTTGAATACGTTGCCTGATTATATGGTTCGTTTTTCATGTAATACTGGTTTTAAAACAGTATTCCATTTCAGCTATCTAAATTACTAAACAACATCAACATGGTTATTAGTAAACCGGTTAAAATTTATGGTTAAGATTTTATTTGGCGGACTTGTACATAAGTCATTGCCGAAAAACTGGTTTAGTGTAATAATAATAATGTTTTAATTAGAGTTAAAAACCGTTTTATTTGATAATCCTCGAGTGCTTTAAACTTTTGAAGTTTGACTTGTCTTAAAGTCTACACTGGACAAATTTATATTATTCATTCATTCCAAGGCACTAAATTTATAACATTTTTCAATAGTATTGAGCTTGGTCGTGGACTTAATTGTTCATAAACTTTTGTATTTGCTACCACGTTTGCTACCACCATTGTAACACCATTGTATTGAAGATATTCCCAATACGGGGGTTGGCGTGCGAAGCACGCAATGCTTTGTGTGTTGAAGATACTCCCAATATTCGGAATGCCGTGCGATGCACGCAATGCTTTGTGTATTGAAGATAATCTCAATATGCGGAATGGCGTGCGAACCATTTTGCATCTACGTATTCAGCACCGTCGTGAATAGACCTATTTCCCAAATTGTGGGTTGAAACCCTAAAACATAGGCCTATAAACTTAATTTTGGAAATTTGCTCAACTCACGTCAGCGATTCAGCTGCGTGGACGAATTATTTTGTTTTTAATAGGTAATTTTGAAGTTCTAGTATGTTTTAAGGTCCTGATTTGTTGGTATCAGTATTTAGGAAGGCATGACGTTCATGTGTGGTGTTTGGTCAGCAACTTTAACGTTTTTAAAATCTAGAAATTTTATAGTGCGGATTCCGCTAAATTATTTTTTACCTGGGAACTTGAACACGTGACGTTCTTAAGAAAATTAAAAATCCCTTTTCCACGTAACAATTCCTGGGAATGCTATTTTCCGCCTTTGAATGCAACGACTTAAAAATGGTGTCAACAGGAAAAAATGGGTATATATTGCTTGACAGACGTTTTAGGTTATTAAAAAGTATATTAACTCATTTGAACAAAGTCATACTCATGGTCTGTGGCGAATGTCACAACTGTTTGTCCCAGTCTGTGTGTATTGCTTAATAGTGTCACGATAGTATGTGGCGATGAATCGAGCGACACATATATGCGACGCTCGGTAGCGAACGTGTTAAGCTAATTACAAAACCAGAAATTACGTTAATTATTTAAAACAGTGGCTTGCAAACAAAGATTAACAAGAAACAAAGAAACTGACTTGACCAAATAAGAGGACGAAGATGACCGCAATCCAGTTAAGGGTGTCAATGTTTTCACAGTTCAAAGCAGTATGATATAAACTTGAAATGATATAAAATTTAATTATTACTTAATTGGGTACTTACTTTGCTATCCATGGTGGTAGATGTCCGGAGATAAGATGTGAGTTGAATGAATCACAAAGGAGACGTCTAGGTTATATACTCAACTACCAAGGGCTTACCTCTAGGGATCCGATGTCACCTTTCACCTAGACATAGAAATAGAATAATGTAATTAATATATTTGATTACTTAATCAGGCTGATAAAATTTGCCTGTAGTTTGTGGTATTAGAGTTGGTTTTCATATACAGATTGTAATAGCATTGATCTGACAATGGGTCATGAATTATATTCCGGTTTAAATTTGATGATCAATTTTATGTTATTTTCAAGTTACTATTCATCAACTTAGTATAATTATTATTTTAAATAATAAGTTAAATCATTTTCGACTTATTGATAAGCCAATGCGAAGTAAGAACAAAGATGGAATGAAACTATACGTCGCGTTTATAGAAAAGCATGTAGCAAGACACTTGACCGAAAGATAGAATATGGTAGTGTCGAATGGAGTACTTTTTACAAACATTAAAGATAACTAATGCCTCATCAGTCTAAAGCAGGTTAATAACATTTTCAACCGTTCGTTTTAGTCCAGTTTACCTAATATACAGGGGTGGCAAAAAGTCCCGTAACAACCCAATATCTTTTTCCAGGTTCCACTTACACAATTGAAACTT
>JAGFPH010004585.1:5101-21532 GCA_018207615.1 Philaenus spumarius | reverse complement strand
TATAATTACCAACTAGATTGTGTAATGACAAATAAAAATTCTAAGGCTTAGGCTAGACTTATTTTAAGTATTTTTTTTAAATAGGCTATTTTAAGTATTTGAGAATTAACGGTTAGCAAAATGGAATGATTTTGTAAGAAATGGGTAGAGTAAAATTGTGCTATGTTAAAGGGTGCTTAAATGCTCAAACTAATAACAGAAGAAGCACTTTTTTCAATTTCCCATTGCAAAGTAAAAGAAATCGGTCACTGTAAGTATGATTTGTATACTAATAGCACAGGAATTAATTTGTATAGACCTAGCATTTTAATCTAGGCTGTGTTAAAAAGTACAGTATTTTTACATTTTAGACTACCCTATAATGCCACATTACTACAATAATGTAAATTGATTATTTAAATGTAAGTTCAAACGACTTGTAATAATTAGGCTACCTTCAGGTATTAATATAAACTTATTCTTGTTTTAATAACCATAACAGTGGATAATCTCTAAATATAATAGCCTAGGGCCTATGTAGGTCTACCTATAATTTTAGCACCAGGTTGGTACTTCCTACATGTTTTAGATAAGGATAATTTATGGTTATGTTGTCTGAGTGTTACATTATTGGGTGCAAGTTTACTATTCGACCCTAGGCTAACCTATGGAAACGTAAATACAAGAATACTGATTTTTTTATAAACCTGAAAGGTTCCAACCTATGAGTATTTAGTCACAGTATGTTTACCTGTATCCAACATTTAACAGTAGAATGTAAAACAACGTCGTCTGCAAAAATATTAGGCTATAGCCGAATAGTAAACTTACGCGAAAAAATATTATACTAGGGTCGAATAGTAAACTTACGCCCATTATTGTTATAGATGATGCCTTATACTTGATGCACATACATACAAGTTGTAGAGTATACAAGATACACTATAATAAATAGCATTGCCTTTTCATATGACAATAGAAAAATATATATTTGTATGTAGAATATACACTGTAAAGGTTATAATGATACCTACAGAAAGATTGTAGGGTCAATCCATATGAAATGAACACATGAAGTATTTGTTTTCAACATGACCTCTTCAGAATTTCATGAAATGTTGTAGTACACTACTTATTCTAGTCCATAAAGTAGGGTTATTTCCAAAATTTAAATTTTTTTGTCAAGTATATTTTGAGATATAAAATTACAAAGTTTGGGAAAAAACGCTAATTTTGGTAAACGTCAATACCTTTAAATTGGATTTTCTCAGCTCTTAATTGAGATAGAATGTTTTAATTTAAGAAGATATATTTAGCCTACTCAATTTTGTTTATTTAGGCTTATAGAATATAAACCAGCAGTTTCAGCTACAGCTACTGATTGTTCTAAACATTGTGTTTTTGGTTATGCTATGTATAAAATAAAGGCTCAAATTTACTATACGAATGTACACCATATTGCGGCAGAGTTGATGTATACACAAGAAAATGCTCTAGTACGTAATTGTAATGTTCAAATCTATTTCTAAAAGTCTTAAGTTATTAAAAGTTCTAAGTCTTAAAATATGATTTAAAAACAAGTTTTACTTAATTTATATCCTAACAATAAAATAATGAAAAAGCATTAGCCCAATTTATATTGTAGGTAGGCTAATTAAATAGCCTACCGTACCGCTAAATAAAAAATATACAACATGTATGAAAAGTGTATTAACTAAACGAAATTTGAACGGAATATCTCTATATATACTATTTTATTTTATTTTAGATGTCAACAATGGATTTCGTTTACTCAGAACAACTCCATTAATCTGGAAGCGAAACGTCCATTTGGCTATATTTGTGACCAGCATTTCAAAAATGAAGATTTTTTGGATGAGACAAGGCAGACGTTACACTGCGGAGCCATTCTATCCTTATTGCCACCTTTGACTACTGTACAGCATCTATCTTGGCAATCCTATCTTCACCATTTACGATCTTCCTCATCTGCTCAAATCTACAAGAAATATGTTGCTGAAGCACGTGAAATGTAGAGTTACTTCAGGTAAGGACAAAGTTGTGGTGTCTTATATTTTATTGCAGTATTTGAAGTATAGTATGTGTATAAAATTATGTAATTATAAACAAATTTGTTAAAGCATCCCGGGTGCAATTATGTCACCACCTTCTCTTGGCCTTTATTTCATCCAATCAAGTTTTCTATATACACATGGATTGTTTTTTAATTTCAAATAGGCTGTATTTTTTTTTAATTTATAATATGTTGTTCTGAATATTTTAATAATTATAATTCTGTGTTTATTTCATTTTAAAATTGCTGGAAATATAGTTTTATGTACAGTTTATTCTGTAATTTAGCCAGCATTTTACATTAGCCAGCAACAGAACCTTAGGCTATAACATTTTACTATTTAATTGTGTATAATTGTGTTACATTTGACTTTAGGCTTGGCCTAATTTATGAATTCAATATAGCCTAACAAAAAACAAAAACAAATTGTTCAACTCACTATAATTAAAGCATTGTTATACAATAATTTGTTATTTCTGAGCAAAAAGTCCCATGGTTAACAATAATTGCAATTTTATTTCATTTTAAAATTTATGACATACATGTACAAAAAATCATTTTGCTAGAAGCCCTACTGGAGTTAAGTTTACTTTCAGAACTAATATAAAAAATATTAATGTAGCACATATAAATCAATAATTTTTACATTGTCTGTATTTTTCACTAATTACAGGTAGTCTGGACTTTGATGGAGTTGGCAGATGAGATTACATTAGAACTGCATACGATTTGGATAAATATTCAGCAGAGTTCCGTATGCTACATAAGCTGAAAGATTCTCATTTGGAGCCTATAGGAACCCAAAAAATGAAAGTCGCCAAAGCAGCTCAGGTTTTAAGTCACTCTGTAGCATCTACTATTATGTATGCAGTTCGACTTGGTAAGTTAGTTATAATTATTTAGGTTTTTGTATGTTAAACATGTGTAAGAGAAAGTATATATTATAATGAATTGATTAATTTTATTTTTTGCGACAGAATTTTCTATTATTACAGTAAGACCTCGATAGTTCGGCATCAATCATCTTGAAAATTTGCACTCGTTAAAAATAGCAGTTTTTTGTAATCATTGAGTGATTTAAGCCCGGTCTACACTGTCAGATGGCTCCGCATCCGTTAAAAACAGTGTGTAAAAATCTACTGCTCAATAAACTTGTCCAAAACAAACATTTCAATCAAAATTTCTCTTAAAAATAGAACCGATTCAAAACAATGTGCTCTCATTGTTTAAAATTATTTTAAACCTTTAAAATTATTTTAAAGGCTAGATATGTCTTATAAAAAATTAATCAGGTTATTATAGGAAAAATATTTCATCATCTTGAAGCATGGTGCTATGATCAAAATTATAACATCAGCGAGTCACTCGCACGATATTTATGTACAAAATGATTTTGTTTTAGGCTTTTAAAATTTATTAGTTAGCGGCAATTTCTCTACGTAGTTAATGTTACGTTGTTTCAACGTGTAATTTACCTGTTCATATACAGTACATGTGCGTTTATTTATAGTTTATTCCCTGTCTAAACCATTTTAAAGGAAGACCTCGATAATCTGGCATTTTCGATAATCCGGCATCACCGGATTCCCGAGGGTGCCGGATTGTCGAGGTCTTACTGTATTAGTTTTATTTTGCAATAAATTTTTCACTTGTAATGTAGTTAGAATTTTCTAGTTAAGAAAGTAGTCAAACTATTTATAAAAGCAAGGCTATCTATATCTAAAATTCAAATAAATATGGCCATATATATAATTCAAACTATTATTAAGTATGACGTATACAGGCAATAAACAATGTCAAGATTAAGATACAAACACTACATTCAAGGTATTGAAACATTTTAAGTCATGAGAAATCATAAAAGGGGTTAATTTTTATGTATATGTTGAACCATAAGATTCTGTTTTTTTTTTTTAAAGAACAGTGAAATGTAAGAGTCACAAAATTTGTTAAATAGCCTAGAAGATAACATTGCACTTTCTAACTATCAAATTTTGATCAATGCAAACTAAAGGTTTATTTACAACTCAGGAAGGCGACTTAGTTCCTCCTATTTATTCAAAGCCAAATTGTCACATCATTCTACTTTTTTATCATTTTGTTAAATTAAGCTTCTAACAACATTTTACATTATGTAATACCTTGTTTGAAAAAATTCTAATTGGCTGGTATGTTTGTTACAGGTTCTCTACCGTCATCGGCTCCTATAAACCTTTCAAGAAAATTTAATGTGAATATTATTGATTATATATCTAGGTGATATAATGTTTTAATAAATTTATATTATCTAAAAAAATGTTATTATTTGTTTACTATCCTTCTAGTGAGTGCTTTCTTTACTGACAACAAAAATAATGCATTCTCTTTTATTTTTATAAAGACAAAATTATGATTAAAAATGTCTAAAACCATTATTAATTAAAACCATTGTGCATCCACTTAATTTGAGTGTACTAAGAAATAAGATTTCTTTATCTACAAGTGGTCAAATATATTTCAATAATACTTTTACCAAAGCTATTTTCAAATAATAATATGTTAATTTATAAGTGTTATAAATTTAAATAAATATTACATTATTTTAATTTTTACAGCCTAATATTATGTGATTACTTTTGAAATTAAGTATTTTTCTTAGATTACTACTGTGTTTTAAATTATAGACAAAATGTATTATTAAATGACAATTTATTCTAGAGTCATTTAATAAACTTTTGTTTAACAAAATAAATTTCACAGTTAGTAGCCAAAGAATAATGCTTAAATATGCAAAAGTAATGATTTAATAGTAGGCCTATAAATTATAATTATATACTACAATACCGGTTAAAATAGATACAACGTACTACGTTTAGTAAAACTTTGTTTGTTAGTCCACTACATTTCCACCAGAAGCGCTGAAGATAGTTTCAACTTATAACATTGAGTTGCCTATCTCCTCTTGGTAATATTATCTCTGGTACGGGGTGTTGGAGCTGCGCACGAACCGCGCGCGCACGGCGCATCAATCCATCTCCTGTCGGTTTCTTCAACGAACCCTTTGTGTGTTCGCCGATCAGATTTGGACGTGTGTTTGAGAGGTTTGTAGTTTTTCGTGCGCACTGATTGTTGATTGCTGTGTGAGTTATGGGGTGGTCAGAAGAAAAACTAATTAAGTTAATCGATGCTTATCGGAAAAGCCCTCTTCTGTGAAATCCAACTAATTTCAAACTAATTTCTCATTATCATCAAAATCATTCCTCAGTTGCCTGTTAGTTTTAAGAAACCCTTTTGTATATATTCGATATTTTATTTGTAGTCTGAATTCGGAAAGTAAGTTCAATTTCAATAAAGAACTGGCCAACAGATTGTGAATTTTAAAATTCTTTAGTTTAATAAAAATATTTATCATCAATTACTTCTTTATTGTTTCAAGTATTTTTTATTTTACTGTATAGCTAACCTGTACAACGATCTTAAAATTATTTATAACAACCAAGGCTATTTTAACTTCAGGCCTATTTCACATTTGTTTAAATTAAAACCCAACTTTGAGGCCTATGATTACTACCAGCAATATAGCGAATAGAAAAAGGTATGTATAATTTATTTATACACTGTCTTGGGCGGAAATTGCAGTGCGGAAATAAGTGTCCTGTTTAGAAATGTGAGGCGAAATATTCTGCAGCAGGTTCTCAAAGTCAGAATGATCGCGGGTTTTCTTTGCATCGCTGGAGGTTCGTTGAAACCAACACTTCCAACGAGCCGCGAACGCGCGGCGCGCAGGTTGCACGGCGCGAGAATGTATACGCACCTTTAGTAAAACAGCTGCTGAAACAACAATGCATGGCATAACCTCAATTGTTTTTGTAAATATGAATGTCCATGTTTTAATAAAGTTTTATCTATAGTAAAATGTAAATAATTTACTAATACTGTAACTGGAGGAAAAATGTTTTGTATACGGGAAGAAAGTATCTTAGTCGCTGAGCTCTTGCGGTAACATTTCCTTTCGGAGCGACGAAGTAATATTTTACTCCCTTAAGACATAAATAACTGTTGTATGTATACATGAAATGTATACAATTACAGATAAGTCTTCCTAAGTTGACATTACCTCTACAAAAGGCTGTTTTTACTAAAACCTGCGTCAAATCTGCCAAAATATATATTTTTTCATAAAGCAAAGTTAATTTAACAAATAAGCTGTTTTTTCTGTTCTATTTTTTATGTTAACAGAACTAATTTCCCGTCATATCAATTAAATGTCGCGTTGGCGGTCCAGGGCTATATTCTATAGCCCTGTTGGCGGTCTATGATGGTATGATTACCCATATTTTTATCGGTGTAGAAATGTCAAAATATTATGCTGTTTAGAAATGTTTTTTAAGACATTATTGTAATGTTTGTTATTTTTGTGTTTCAGGTATGTTTGGTTTATATGTTGATGTTTGGTGCTGCTTTTATTATACTCAACAAGTAAGTGTGCTTTACTAATTCTTAGTTTATCTATGATGATAGTTCATGTAATATATGATACACACATGCTTATTTTCTTTAGCTGTTATGAGTTTTCAAATCGATGTAAAAATCTACAAAGTCGATGACATTTTTTTAATTATCTATTTTGTGTTAAAATGAACTTTCATAGGTCATTGATATTCGTTATCGACTGTTATGTACAATAGTTTGGAAAGTTATAATATAAAAAAATACCTCAATCCTATATTAACACAAAACCTAATGTTTCTGGTTGAAATTATTTATCAACTAGTAATATTTCGTGAAAAACCACAGGCAGATTAATTAGATACACATCAAGAGTACATCGTTTATAAGCATATTATTAAAAAAAAACTAAATCTAGGCCTACCTAATAATTGCTAAGATAATTTTTAACTGGATAATGTGTACAATTATAAGGATTATAAAACATTTGTTAAAATTGTTAATTTACATACATTATATTATTATATATCAAATAAAGATTAAAACATTATATTTTAATTGATTTTTATTTCATATTTATATATAAAATGATGTATGTGTTATTAATATTATAAAATAGAATGAAGAAATTTATAATCGAATATTTTATACTAAGATGTGCGAATGTTTCCGAAGTTAAACAAATGGGTAGTTTTTCTTTAAATTTCTATAATTGAATATATTGATAAAAGAAGGTTGTATTTATATTCATTTTATAACCTCAAAGCAAATCTTATAACGTATTATAACATACATTAGTTCTATAACTCATATTTAAAAAAAAATCTATTTCACAAGAAATTGCATATGATTGATTGAAGTAGTAAACATAACCTCAAAGTACAATCTTCGCTAGGTTTTGTTTAAGTATTACAGAAGAAGGGTGACATCTGCTGTTATATTGTTACTCACGTACGTGCATTCGCCTGTTTATCAGTTGATGGTAATTGTTAAGTTTTTGGTATTAACTGATACGTGGCAAATGTCCAAATAATTGAAGTAATAAAGGTTGTAATGTTATTGTGTCATGAATCCAATTAAACAAAAAAGAAATTTATATTAATATAAAGTGAATAATTGAGTTATCAATGGGTGAAATCACATGCAATCATGATAAACTTCTACGTTATTGTTTATTTTATAGTAGTCAACTAACGCATTTCCCACCAAAAATAGTATTAAAACTCGCTTATTTTTATGTGAAAGATGATTATGAATCAGAGGCGAGGTGTAGAGAAAGTAACATAAAATATGTATGTTTTCGGTTTTTAGTTGATATTTCGAAAACTAAGAGTTGGAGCAATAACGTTACTATATACAAAACTAAATCGGATAAAAATGTACTTAAAAAATGATCATGTGCGTGTTTTTTTGTATTTATAAAAGTTTAACAAGTTAATTTTTTTTTTCTAAACCACGTTAGCGCTGTAGTAAGAGTTTGCAAATAACAATTCCGTTTCACAAATGATTATGTGAAGTTTTAATAATATAATTGTTTTAAAGTGAAATCCATTTTTGGCTTTTGTTGACTGGATTATTATCCACGTAAAATGTAGTATCAATATATCGCGATAATATTATTTTGTGTCGTAAATGATATGAAACTTTGAATGAACTTTGAAGTTCGTATGAACTTTGAAGTTCAATTTTGAACTTTGAACTTTAGTATATATGTATTGCCGCAGAACTAATGTTTCAAAATATATTCTAAACATTTCATTTTTAGTTTCTTCCCCTCTACAGTGGTACTGGTATTAATATAACTAAACAGTTTATAGTTGTTCTAATAACTCACGCTACATTTTTTTTACCAATACATTCATTGCCTATTATTATATATGTGTTATTTTTGCAAATTGATTGCCTTTATTTATTCAGGGTGTATCGCCCGGCGTAGACAGAGCTTCGTATGTATAGAATCCAATATGTTTTAATTTTTACAAATTATAACATTTTATCGCGGGACCTATATAAGATATAGGTTTGAGTTTGCATTAGCAACATATTTTATGTAACGTTTTTAAAGTATACCAAAAACAAAGTCTTTAATTCGTATATTTTAAAAATGGCATTCGTTTGAAATATAAAACGTCAAATATCTTCAAAGAAATTAAAAAGTATTTTACTAGTTACAAAACATAGAAGTAGATTAAACGGGCACTATCGGTACATTTACTTTCCCGAGCGTTGTGTATCACACTACACCATAAAACACACACAAGACACCATAAAGTATGGTGATTTTAGATAAATAATGTATTTCATAAAACAAAGCCTCTTAAAGCTTCATTCAACTTATGATGATCAACATAAACTCAAGTAAGTAAATGCAATAGTTGTTAATTTGTTGTTTATAGTATAAGTTGTGTTGTGGCGAATGTTTTCTTTTAGCATAACTCAAAAGTCGTACAAATTATCTTGCGTAAGATTGTTATTTGTTACTCGTATTTAATACAAACCTTCTATTGTTGTAATCAGATACACGGAAAATGTTCGATGAACGGTAAATGTTTTGTTTACCACAGTGAGGCTAAGAAACTGCTGCTTTCTGCGCAAAATAATGTAAAATTTGTTTAGCATTCTGCTAATTTAGAGGAACAATGATTAAATCACTAGTTGTTGACAACTACGCACTTTAAAAAAAATTAAATCAATTTCCCCGATTTTATCAAAATTGCAAATGTGATTTCCAAAGATTTGTTTTAGTTTTGATGTGCTTTTAATCTGTTCTTGTTCCGTATTACGTCTTTTTGTAAATTTTCTATAAAAATAACGGATGCAAGATATTTGTCGCTAAACATTAAAATGTCTGTCATTTTAAAAATATGGAGCAACTTATCTAGATACAAAAAGTTACAATGTTATTTTTTGTAAAAATATATAATAACAAATTGCTTGTAATGTGAATCGTTTAAAATCAACATTTTTATTTATTTTCTACAAATAATTTCTGGAAGTACTGTGATACATTCATGAAACAATCTTTATATTTATTACAGTAATAACAATTGGTTGTACCAAGAAAAATGTGTTCTCTTTCTCTTAGCTTACTTCATGTTAAACAATAAACAAAGAAATATTACAAAAAAATAATATTTACAGTTCTCAAGAATGTTAAACAAACTTAATTATAACTTTGGTAAATCGGATGTTAAGGAAGATGTTGGAGCGTTGTAAGTTCAGAACAGTAAATAATTATTACGGTTACTAATGCAGGCTTCTCACCTACGTTAAAATAGTTCAACAGAAAACAGGTAGATGGCAGGAGTGACGCGCATACTCCGATTACTCCGCCAAGGCGGGACAATATCCACACTTTCATAACTTGAACGATATTTGTATATGATTGAATAAGTTTTGAAACTTGTTTAACTAAGTACTTAATTGCCATACATCTTTCTACTTACATTAATAGTATTATGTTTGTGTGCCATTAAGAAAGTATGTACTCATATTCTCATTTAAGTTTGTTAAAAAATAAGAAATAATACGTCCTCAAAAATTTCCATTTATTTAATAGAGATAATTTTTGTGTAGAAACTCGTCCTTAGTTTGAGAAAACCATTTAAGGTACACTCGTCGCATAATATATCAATTTGATGCTTAAACCTTCCCAACTCTGCAAAAAAGTGAAATGTGTAATTTTATTATTTTATATGTGTTAAAGAATACAAAACGTAATTGCTTTCAAACCGTTGTGGTGAGCTTTGTAGTAGTTTTGCATTTACAACTATCAGCTGATTTATTAATGGTGAAATTTCACTACGTGCTTGTAATTTTATTACAAGTTTTGTAATAATCAAGTTTTGGCTTATTTTCCCGAACAGTAAACAACAAATGTAACCTTTATGAAGTCATTATTAAACTTGTATAAGTATGTTCGTGTTTAACCATTGAAATTTTGTTCAGTGATTAACAATGAGAACACAAAATTACCAAATTAAAAAATTTAATTTATCTAAAGCACGGGTACGCAAGCTAGTCTATATATTATGTATAGTATAGTAATAATCATTCGTTCAATAAAATCAACGCTTCGTTAAATATTTCGCTTGCAATCGTGCGAGTGGAGCGACCTCAGTGTTATATGTTATATACATCAAAAAAAGATCAATATTACATTAAGAATATTTATCTTGTATTTATTTAGCATATATAATTATTCTAAATCATATTATGGTATATTAATGATGGTACACAGTATAAATGTGCGATGTCTCTACTTTGTTTGGCCGCTTATAATAGTGTTTAATAACTCTTGGAACGACTAAGTTTTTTCTCTTGTGATTCGTCTCAGTATGAACAACTGCTTTGAAGCCATTACGGTCGTCAGCTGTATAGTGAACAGTACGCTTGGAGCCGTCAGGTTGGATTAGACTGTAGCTGCCTCTGACTACGTCACCATCACGAGACTCCTGATGGCTCTTGACGTCACCAGTGTACGAGTCATGGACTTTGTACGCGTAGTCGTACCTGGGATGCAGATCGTAGGGTTCTTGGTGTTTCACATAACCACCGTATACGGCAGATATTGTAGCAACCATGACAATAATTTGCTGTAACATAAAAGCATTATATGTATAGATAATTATCAAAGAAATACTCTTAATGGATTATGTCGTATTCTGTGTTAGTACAATGATAAGTAGATCTAGTATTACTGTCATTAGCATTTATTTATTTCATCGTATTTACTATATTTTTTAATAAAATCTTATTTTGAACGACGGCGACGTTAACAAACATATTTAAGAATATTTTGTGGGTTTAAATTTGTATTTATTATAGTTCTAATTCCAGTTTCTTTTGCCTAATTTAACTAAACCACAATTATGCAAGCTTTTGTATCTCCTGTAGTTCGTACAGGATTGCATAGGCATACCATCGTTAGTATATTCATCTCTATGACTTCAGAAACTTTCGTTTTTTTTGTTATTCCAGGTGTTACTACTCTATTCATTAGTCTAAATTAAAATTTAGTAATTATTACTTCCTAAATAAAGTAATCACAATCTTGATATTTACTTAATTTCATCAATAAACTAACCATGTTTTTCGAAAAAACGTATGAACTTCAAATTAAAAAAAGTGTTTAAATTTGATAGTAAGAGGTTTCTATAAAAATGGATGAAGAAAATATTGAAAACTTAATAAAAGAGGTTACAAAATCAATTTGTAACAGTTTAAAGCATAACATTTAAAATAAATAAAGTTATGTAATTAATGTAAATTCACATAACATTTTAATTCAGTTGGGCTTAAAAACAGTGATTCTAATTTCTTTGTATATCTCTTCTTTATTTATGATTTCAGAGATTAAATCAGTTTCTTGGCTTGTTTATGTTTAAAACATCACGTTGATAACATTAAAAAGTCACTAAATATATGAACACGTCAGTATTATTTATTAGTAAAATCGTGTATTCTTTGTGTTATTTTACAGTACAATAAATCATAAATTATGTGAACAACACTTATTTTATATCACACACAATGGAGTTTTACATAAGTATTTGACATAGGCGTATTCTCGTCGAAATAATAAAAACGTTGGTGTAAACAAAATTCATAAAACGCTTGCTTTTCTTATTACGGTTAGTGAAAGATTTTGCAGTAGTGATAAAGTGACGTCATATTTAGGAATACAGTTTTGGAACTAAGTTCCTTAACGCTAGTTACGTTAGGAGTTACCAAATAGAACACGTAATGCATAAGGAAAAAATGTTATTAATTGGTTGCTATGACAATGACAAATATAAAATAGAGTAACGAAAAAGCGTTTTCAAATTGGTTGCTTTGGCAATGACCGCAAATACATTCAAGAAACATGTGTTTTCGTTCATCAATTTAAATTAAGAGACGATCGATTCCGTCCGGCGTGGTTTAGATATTATCGTCAAGCGCTGAAATACATTCAATACACATAAAATGTTGGTTCATCAGTCTAGGCCTAACCTAAAATTATTGTGTGTATATTTAATTTATTTTACCTGCCTGATGAACCGACATTTTATGTGGGACATTTAACTGTGTTTAAATTTGATGTTATACCTTACCTTTGATGTTATAATTAATTTTATACCTTTATTATAATAACTTTAAACGTATGGAAACAATAAATATTTATATAAAAAACAAACTAATAATAAATGGCAATTGAAAGATTAAAATTGTGTGTGTAAGTTGCCGTTAAGGCTGGTAAAAGAATTAATTGATGAAAAGGCGAGATTAACTTCCTACCTGACGGGGTCCTACGACCGCACACATTTACTTTTTTAGTCTGAACAAAGCTATTCTAGTTTTGCTTTTTCCGTTTCGCTATACAATTTTTTTAACAGAAGTAGGGCTACATTTTAGCCCTACATTAGCATTTCTTGATGTTGAAGGTGTTACTTGATTTAAATGTTCAATAAGAAGAGATTAAAACAAGTTTTTATTGACTTTATTTGCGCCATTTTCCCAAAATTAAATTTTCTACTGTTATTTTTTACTGCCAATTATTTTCCTAAATCACGCCGTGTAAAAGATATAAACATTATAAGGTAAAATTAAACGTAATAAATAACAAATTCAAGCAACAGAAAACAAAGGATCTTTTGCCGGGACGATTCAGTTAACACAAGATAACAATACTTACAAGATGTCCCATGAGAAGAGATCACGGTTGACTGAGTGAGTGCTGTTAGTCCTACTCTCTTGTTAGGCTTTATACGAGTTTCCGAATATTGCAAAACCTCATCACCGTTCTGTGTAATTGATCAAAACAAACCATCTCATCTCGTCCTATCTTTAATTATTTGTTCTTCAATTTTGTTATATAACTTTCGTAACGAGATTTATATTGGATTGTCGGACGAAACCGTTCATTGCGCAAACGATAACAAATATTTAATGATATTGGCGTATACTCTATTTTAATTGGAACCACGGGCGCCCATACATATGGGCAGAGGGGGCCATGGCTCCGTAGCTCCCAGGGAAAGGAAAATATGTATATTATTAATTATACGAGTAGTCTGGTATTTTTCTTTTAATAGGTTAGCACTAAAATATGTTTAATGTGCCATTTGATTTCACTTATACCTATTTTATTTTTTACAAGAGTTCAAGCATGAGCTGTTGGGTCACTACTTGGTGCAGCTTTTAAGCTTGTTATAGCTTTGTGTATTCATTGGCGGTGTAAAGGTACAGTTTTAATGCTGTGTGGGTTAATATTTCACCTAAACTGCCAAATTGGCTTCCGAAACATTAAAAGTTTTCTGGGGGAGATCAGAAATTTTCCTGGACCCCTTTTACCGAAAGAGTTTTTACCCGGGTAGTCCTTAATCCCCATACGCGGGTTAGCCTATCTCCATAGAAAATATCATATGGGCGCGCTTGATTAAAACTGATTATATTACTTTAAAAATTAAAAAAGTTGGATGATAATCATTTTATATAGCCTACAACAACGCGTACGGGAATGTATTACTTCAAAAAATGCTGTGTTTAATACGCAATACCCAATAATTTGACCAGTTTCCGATAATTCATTATTGTGATTGACTCTTAGGAAAGATTTATTCATCTCAAAGTATAAACAAAAACTTTTATTGCTTAAAAGACGAGCATAAAACTCATCATTATTTACACTTATATACTAAAAACATCAACTAACTAGTACGTGGAAGCAAGGCCATTTCAATTGAAATCCTCGGTTTGTAGTCGGGCAAGAACATGAGTTTGTGTAGTTTATATTTAGTAAATCGGTGCTTTTCGTTTGAAATAAAACAAATCCATCGAATATTATACTTACTGTACCTCCTTCTACGTATCCATATTCCTAGATGTTTTCGTAATTTAACATTTATGAATGGATCAGAAAAGTTCTGCAAGTTTTAAACTTTGTTCTACAAATTTGTAAAATAGTGTAAATGTATACAGGAAATTATTAGTTTTTAAGGTCTCCTTTTTGGGGTTATGGTTGCCACTCTCGCTGCGTACACCATGGTACCTAAATTATGTTTGGTGGTGACCTAAAACTCTTTAATGATAAAATTATTTCAAGTCACTAAGAAAAAGAAAGAAAATTCTAAATTTACCTGTAACATATAATTCATAATAGACAGTCGTGCCAGTATTATTAACTATTTTATATTTGTGTACATTTTATTTCTTATTTCTTACTGTCTCTGAAATATGATATATTTCGAAACGTCACTAGCTGCATTTATCCTGGACACATTTACTTTCAAACCGTCTCAATTACTTGGACAAAGTGAACAGAAGTAATATTTGTCATATGTCGTCGTGAATAGCAATAGCTTGTTTAGGTAACGAAGGTGGACAAGCAATTAGTGAGAGAATAACGGATGATTGCGTATTGAGTGCAACCATTGCACACAGGTTTTGACATCTCTCTACAACTGTCACCTTAGTATAAAAACATAACGTGGGTGAGTAGTCTTACCATTTAGTTCGCAAATCTTTACAGGATGATTTTCTCTGTAAGTAAAACTGCCTGTTCTTATATTTTATTTAAAGTAAGTATTTTATTTGTTTCTTTTTTGTTATTACTGTTAATATCTAATCGACACAAATTGTTCGTTAGACTTTAATACTTGTTGCATTAAACGTACAGTATGTGTTTTGTAACCAAGTTAAATATTAAAATATAAATTTGATTTTATATTAATTGTTGACTCTTAACTTCTAGTTTTACTAATAAAAAAAGGCATTGAAAATACAAACATTTCAGATGCGCATTTAAAATAATTGTCTAACACATAGTTACAACAATGACATGTTAAATATATGTAGGGGAAGTAGAGTGGCTAAGTGGCTGAAGGCTAAATTGAACTATTTAGACATTGACATGAATAATATACATCAAACTATGCGAGTTAGATAACATCGACCACTATCTACTTTGATCGGAATAACTTAGCGGTTCGAGCATTAGTACGAAAAGCAAAGGTCCTGGGTTCAAATCACGGTGTTAATCTACTTTTTTCACTTGTAATTTAGTTTATATAGATATGTTTTCTTCAGATTTTAAGATAGGATCAAACGAAAATGATCGTTATCTCTAATCCTTACCTCGTTGTTTGGATTTAAAAAAAAAAAAACAAATTGGATTAAAATCAAATTTTACTAAGTATCTATTCCCAGCCACAAAACGTATCACTTTATTTTGTATTTATTGATGTTGACTATGTTAACTTTATTTCTTTTAGTTTGTAAAACTGAAGTTACGTCTGAAATAAAAGTGACTGAAGACAATATTATATAAGACGATAAGAAGACAAAACATTTTATTGTGTCTGACGTTGTGTGTGTATGGGCGTTTCGTTGTTTTGTTTCACAAATAGTTTTTCTTTTCTAGATCAAGATAATTTAAATAATAATTACCGAGACTGGCGGTTCATTAATTTCGATAGTAATTTTTAAAATAACATAATTCTTGATGGCGATTTGAATTACGAAATTTAATAATACCAACGCTAATAATCTGACAATGTTAAAAATGTAATTTTTTAATTTTCATTCTGGTTATCTTGCATGGTATTTCCAGAAAGTTCGAAACGTCCAAAGTCAACTTGGAACAACTAACCTATGTTTAACTCATTGTAAAATAAGACGTACATTATGCTTTCAGTCATATTAAATCTTATCATAAAGCTTAAAATCAATTGAAGTGTACGCGCAAGGTCACTCATGCAAGAACATTATACTTTTTAACTTTTAGCCAACTAAATAACACCAACTTTAGAATTCCTCAATTCGCGATTGCTTCCTAGTTTTATTTACCATGTATCTTTTAAGTAATATATACATATTTTTGTCCATTTCGCTACAGAATTACATAATATTCATAATTGTCCGCGTACAAGTTAGAAATGTAGGCTATATCTAAAGAAAACTATTATTGA
>JAGFPH010004584.1:83640-101857 GCA_018207615.1 Philaenus spumarius | reverse complement strand
GTAGGGACCTAAAGTACTATAAACTATACAATTTTAATAAAAATCGTTCGAGCCTTTTTTGAGAAAAGTCGATTTTTCCATTATTTTATGGGTTTTTATGAGAAAATTACCCTTAAAATCAAAAATTCACAAAAATGAAAAAATTTATGAATTAAATTTGTTTCTTTCATACACTTTTGGCTTCACGAAATAATATTTTTTTATTAAGTTCCTATAATGAGGGAGAAAGAATGTGTCAGTTTCCTGATACCGTTTATTTCATTTTATACGTGTAGACAATATTTTGGTTTTATTTTGTAAAATTTTTAAATTATTCGTGTTTTAATTATTAGGTTACCAATACAAATAGTTCGACCACGCAGCTGAATCTCTGACGTGAGTTGAGCGAATTTCCAAAATTAAGTTTATATGTTTTAGGGATTCAACCATCTATTTGGGCACTCACTAAGACTTTGATTAGCTGCCTACGTGTACGAAATATATTCATAGAACTCGTTTAATTGTGGTGGAAGAACTCTCCCTGGCAGCCTTTTATCATGGACTGCTATACGTCGCTCGCAAGCCAGATCAGTAGCTCCCACCATGGTAAAATTCTACAAATGGCCGGGTATTTTAAGTTTTGATCAATCTGGGAAACAGACTAGCTATAAGGTGTAAAACAATGTGCAGAATAATCTCCTATATTAATTGTTTTAGATAAAACCCAAAAAAGTTTAATTTCGTTACGAAAAAACTGAAACATTTGTTACTTACGGTCTAGTTTTTTCGGTTTTTTGGCTAACGAACTCGTCCGAGCAGCTTAGAGATCCCACCATGTGTAACAAATTTGGACCAAATCGGAAGTAAATTGTTGCCGTTGAAGATTAAATTGCGACATTTTTCTTATTTATAATGTTACTCAAATTTACAAGCTGCTACCTTTAAAACGTAATTAATTGCATATTTAACTTTTCCTATAAACTTTTACTTACTTGTTTGACTGCAGCCAAGCTGTTTGCGAGCATAAGGTTAACAAATTACTCTACATTCAACTACGAATGTAATTACCCGTACTCATTCATTTAAATTAAAACTTTTGATTACATTTTGAAATACCAGTTGAAAGTATAAATTATTGCATTGGTAGTTTTATATGAGTCTTATTCAACGGTGAACCCCTCATAACAAGGTCTGTTTTAGTCGTACAACTTGGTTATAGTTTGTAATTTTTAAGAAACCTGTTATTTTTCTTTCACGTTTCACTACTGCTTTTATCTATACTAATATTATAAAGAGGTCAAGTTTGTTTTTTTGTTTGTATGTAGGGGGTAATCTCTGGAACTAATGAACCGATTGAAAAAATAGTTTTACTAATAAAAAGCTACACTATCCCTGAGTAACACAGGCTATAAATTCATTTCGATAAAAACTTTTTTTTATTTCAATATTTGAAAAATTTCTTAGATTAGGCCTAGACTGATGAATTGCGTACCTGTATCTACATTTATTACCATAGCAACCAATTGAATATAAATAACAGATTACAGCTGTTTGCTGTAATATTTCCATTAACAGCTAATTTCAAACTTTGTAATTCTAACTTTTAGGTTAGGTTTTTATTAAAATGTAGACCCGAGCCTTAATGGTTCTTTTAACATTTATTATAACTGCTGTTATAAAATATACGAAATAATTGGATTTGAACATTTAACATTATTTACCATCTTAGCTTTGGGGTTATAATTAATCCTACATCATTATTATAAAGAAAACATGATTATGTGTATAGATGGTTCCAACGGGGTTGGCGTGCGGAGCACGCAGGGGTTTCCCCTAGTTAACTATAATTTAAATACAACCAGAGGGCTCCGCCCCCTTGTCACTTTGCTCACCCCTCCCCCAATCAAATGCAAACAGATTATTGTACACTATGGTATTTTCACGGCAATTACGACCGTTTAAGAAAGTTAATTTTAGAAAAGACGCAGTTTTTAAATTATAAAATGTGACTAAAACGTCATACGGTAGAGCAGTATTCCATACTCGTCAAATAGGTCTGGTAAAGAATAAAGTTGGCATAATTTTAATAGCGACAAGTTTTTGAATAATGATACAGTAATCCCTTTCCGTCGTTTGTGTTTGTAATTACATAACCTAAAAAATTATATAAGTTGTGTGCTTAAGACCACACGGGAGAAGTGAAAACGTTTTAACACAACTTACGAAATGAGGAAGCACAGTGTCCATTTCAGAGGTATTACCAATTAAACTGTACATTGTGTTAACGTCAACGGGTTAAGCCTATGACGTAGGACAATCTGTTACATTTATACACCCAACTCATATATACTAAACTAGCAATGCGTTCGTGGCCTAACCGGCTAAGGCGCTAGTATATGGTGATGGACTCTGCTGGTTCGAATCTCGGCAAGACCAAAACTTTTTTCAAACTACAGAATTGGACTAATAACCAAAGGTGACTATTAAATTTACAGGTAATTGCCAAGTATACTATATACTCTGCTATATACACATGTGTACTATATACCAGGTGTCTTAAAAATCCCCTCCGTATTATTTTTTTTATTAATGGAAATAGACAGATTTGCTTTGGGGATTGTCAACATAAACAAAAATGGAGTTTTTTTGGCGTATCGTAAATTTCAACCCCTCTCCCAAAAAGAGGGTTTTTTGGGGGTAAGTCTAAAATTTTTAATGAGAACCCCTATCGAGTGACACTGGACTTTGGGTTGATACAACCTTGCTTTGTTATTCACAACTGTGCATGTTTGTCGACTCCTAATAGTAAAAAGTCCAGTACCTGGGAATGCCAGAAGGGCTTAGCTTTACTGTTTTTATACTAATTACTATGTTTTATAACTTAGATTGAGTGATCTACTGGATTAAACCCCTGTAAAAAACAAGAGATGTATCATTTTTATCATTTCAATGTTATTTAAATGGGGAAAAATTGTAACTTTGATCGGCCATTGTGTTGGATGGAGCCAACATACAGACCTGCGCTTTGCGCCAATCTTCTTTTTATCAAGGACTTTAAAATGAGGTGTCATTCAATAGGGGTTCTCATTTAAAATTTTGACTTACCCCCAAAATACCCCATTTTTGGGGGAGGGGTTGAAATTTACGATACACCAAAAAACTCAATTTTTGTTCATGTTAACAATCCCCAAAACAAATCTGTCTATTTCCGTTAAAAAAAATAATAGGGGGGGCTTTTAAGACACCTGGTATAGTAGAGCGTGACGGAATCAATAGAGCATGCAGAAAAATGCGTGACGGTAAAACCCGATTCACCGCCAGCAAACATTTGTTTGGACGAGGTGCGCCTATAGACGTTTTTGAAAAATGTTTTTTTTTTGTGAAGAATAGTTACTTGATGCTAAATCTGTCAATTTGGTTGCTATGGTAATAAATTTAAATGTTTTCAAGAATTTGTGTTGGTGTGTTGGTTCAATATAGGCCTAACCTCAAAATTGTGTTTGGTTTACTATCAAAATCACCTGTTTTATTTGTAATGTGTAACAACAGATTGTTTTGCGTTTGTTTTATTTTGTTAAGCAAACCTGAAAATTTTGCTTGACGACACGGGAGAAGTGTACAAAAAGTCGAAGTTATATAAAAAACCAATTTTCGTGGTTTTTTTATTTTTTTTAATATATATACAAATATAAACATACACATATTTATAATCTTATAAAAATTCCGGAGGACCAGATAACTAGTCACATTCCGTCAGCTTAGAAGCGAGCCAACCACCGTTTGCTTTACTTCCGCCCTCCTAACCTCAAACCACAGATATGAAAAAGTTACCTGGTCTAGCCGAGACTGGAACCCAGTATCTTCTGATCAGGAAGAGTCTACGCTAACCACTCAGCTATCATGGCTTGTCAATAAGAACCGAGAACAAAACAGCACTTGAGTTACGTGCTACCATATTGCCTATCTCGCCCCTTCTCTTAAATTATAATATATACTGCAATGCAAGCCATGAGTTTGTCAAAACTTTTGAGTGCTTCTCCTGTATCGTTAACAATGTCTGACTTAAAGCCCTTTTGCCCTAACTTAAAAGATAGATAAGCTCAAGGTTGGGCAGAAAGTAAATAAAACCGGATTCATTATATGAAATTTTTAAGCAGATTTGCCTTTCACGTGAAATAAAAATAAAGTATTTAGCTGCAATCGATACTTTTTAACTCTACTTGAAATCGATTTAATATTTACAAATTTGTGTAACTCCTCTTAAATATTAAAATATACTAGCTGACCCGTGCGAATATTTCGCAAGTTCGGAGTAGGCCTACATTTACCTGATTTAACACGTTGATTTAATTCAGTTAATTAAGTTTATTTATTTACATTGGTTTATAAAGAACAGTTTCCTTATACAATCTTACAGTGTAAACAATCTAACTAACAGCTGTCATGCTAGTTAAACAGATGGTTTAGTAGATGGCGCCTTTCATTAGGAACTTACAGAGTATAATATAAAAGTTTTTTAAATCAATTTTTGTTATTAAAACATGAATTTTAAGCTGTTTGCCTATTTTTCCCGTGTAGTGGTTAAGGACAGCTTTAAAATGATGCCTCATTCATGTAATTTGATGATGTATTAAGGAAGTTATGGCGTACCGACAAAAAAATAGTCTTGAGAAATAATATATGCGATAATTTCAAATTAAGCAGTGCTAATACTCTTTTTCTGAATTACAATTCTCTCAGAGATCCAAACAATTATGACCAGAGTAAAAACCCTATAAAAAATGTTTCGAACTTCAAAGGCAGATTTAGTCTCGTTTTTATGAAGGCGTTTAGCAATTAATTTAATTTGAAATCAACATTTAACATTTGCAACTGAAAGCAACGCTCGCGTTAATTAATTAGTGAAGTCTTTTAGTCGAGAGGAAATTAATACCGTGTATAATGTGTGTGTTTGATTTGATGTTTTAAGTTACGGAAAAGTTATTTCGGGGATTGTATAGCGTGGAAGAAAATAATGAAATGTTTTGACTGCACGACTTTTAAGAAATGTAAAAGTATTAACGTTTTAATTAACCAGGCCATTAGAACTGCAAACTTTTTTACCTTCCCGCTATAGTATAACTCAGTACGCGATTGGTTATTTACAAAATTTTCCAAGATGGAGGAGTAAAAATAAAATTTACGAAATCGATTTGGAAGCAATTTTTTTAGGTCAAGCACTTTGAAATAAACATTTTTTGTTTCTTGAAATTTTTCTAAAAACTCTTCCTTTTCGAGATATTAGCAACTTTATGTCGATTTATTTCAACACGTTTAGGGCCGCCATTTTGTTTTGGGTGGTCCGATTTTTATTTTCTTTATGTCATTCTCCTGGTCTTAAATAGACCTTTAAAATGAGGTATCACATGACCATACTTCCCATTTAAAAATTTTGAGTTGCCCTGAAATCGCAAAATTTCACTCAAAGTTTTGCACTCAAAATTTCTGACGTCAAAAGATACTTTAGATTAAGTTAGTACCGTTCCCCAAAAGATATTAGTTCGTTTTAACAAGTGAAAAATTTAAAGGGGGCGGACTTTTTATGACACACAGTATCTATATATATATAGAAGCGAAATACCACTCACTCACTAACTCACTTATCACAATTTCTCAAAAACTACCAAACGGATTGAAATAAAATTTGGTATGTAGCTTCCTCTAGGGCCATAGGTGCTGGGTACTAAGAAAGGGTTTAAAAAAATTCGAAATTTTAGGACGGTTTGGGGGGATCAAAGTTATTAAAAAACGATTTCTTCAAAACTACCGAACGGATTGGAATACAATTTGCTATGTAGTTTCCTCTAGGGCCATGAGTGTTAACTAAAAAAGGGTTTTAAAAAATTGGAAATTTTAGGGGGGTTTGGGGGGTAAAAATTACTAAGTCACGATTTCTCCAAAATTACCGAACAGATTGGAATGAAATTTGGTATGTAGCTTCCTCTAGGGCCATCGGTGCTCACTAAGAAAGGGTATGAACAATTTCGAAATTTTAGGAGGGGTTTGGGGGGTTCAAAGTTACTAAAATCATAATAAAAAAGAATACAATTACGTTAAAAAGACTGAAACCAACCACCACGGGCAACGCCGTACGGGTCAGCTAGTCTATATATATAAAACCCACTGACTCACTGACTCACTCATCACGATTTCTCAAAAACTACCGAACGGATTGGAATGAAATTTGGTATGTAGCTTTCTCTAGGGCCATAGGTGCTAACTAAGAAAGGGTTTAAAAAAATTTGAAATTTTAGGGGGGTTTGGGGGGATCAAATTTATTAAAAAACGACTTCTTCAAAACTACCGAATGGATTGGAATGAAATTTGGTATGTAGCTTCCTCTAGGGCCATAGGTGCTTACTAAGAAAGGGTTTGAAAAAAATTGAAATTTAGGGGAGGGTTTGGGGGTTTCAAAGTTATTAAATCACGATTTCTTCAAAACTACCGAACGGATTGGAATGAAATTTGGTATGTAGCTTCCTCTAGCTACCGTCACTCCAATAATATTTCAAAGCAAAGCGACATGGCTCACGTCTTGAGAATTTGCAAGCTGATAGTTTGGGACGAAATCACCATGGCCCACAAGGGAGGGTTGGAGGCACTTGATCGAACGTTAAAAGATCTAAAGAATAATAATCGTTTGATGGGTGGGGTGACTGTACTCTTAGCCGGAGATTTTAGACAAACCTTACCCATCGTCCCTAGAGGAACTCGCGCCGATGAGGTTAAGGCATGTATAAAGTCATCGTACCTATGGCCTAAAATAAACGTTCTTACTTTAAAAGAAAATATGAGAGTTCAGTTGATGAAGCATTCAGAAATGGTCATATTTTCAAACCTGCTTTTGAAAATAGGAAATGGTCAGTTAGAGGAGAACGATGGCAAAATTAAAATTCCAGCTAGCCTATGCACTGTAGTTCAGAAAGTTGCAGACCTAACTAAACACATATACCCAAGATTGAAAAACATGAACTTCGTTGATCCGTCATGGCTGAGAGAAAGAGCGATTCTTACTCCTACGAATTAGTCTGCAAGGCTAATCAACAACATCCTTTTAGCGGAAATGCCGGGGAAGGAGATGAAGTACGAGTCAGTTGATTGTGTAGTAGAGATAGAGAACGCAGTTCACTACCCCGTAGAGTTTCTCAATACTCTGGAACCACCAGGAATCCCACCTCACAGTCTAAGCCTCAAGGTGGGTGTACCAATCATGCTGCTCCGAAACATCAGTACCCCCAAACTATGTAACGGCACAAGCCTCCAGGTGAAGACACTCTATAATCACGTCATAGAGGCTACAATAATGTCAGGAGTAGGACAGGGGGAAACTGTTTTTATTCCGCGAATACCCTTAATTCCATCAGACTATCACTTTGAGTTTAAACGCCTACAGTCCCCAATTAAAGTTGGCTTTACCATGACAATCAATAAAGCTCAAGGCCAAACTTTAAAAGTAACTGGTGTGGATTTGCGGAATGACTGTTTCTTCCACGGTCAGCTTTACGTTGCCTGCTCCAGAGTGAGTTCACCTGACAGTTTGTTTGTCCTTCAACCTGAGGGTCAAACTGCCAATATAGTCGACAGAGAAGTCTTGCAGTAAACATGTGAAAATGTTATTGTAAAAATTGTAAATATTGTAAATAATATGTTCTCCATGTTTGCCGGCCTCTCCGTGGCGAAACTGGATAGCCATTGTCAACGAATGGTAAACTAACGGGCAAACACAAACATAGTAATTAAAATTAAGTTTCTCAAATTACACGCAGTTTTCCCGTGCGAAGAACGGGTTCATTAGCTATATTATAAAAGCCACATACCACTCACTCACTGACTCATTCAATCACGATTTCTTAAAAACTACTGAACGGATTGCAATGAAGTTCGGTATGTAGCTTCCTCTAGGGCCCTAGGGGCTCGCTAAGAAAGGGTTTCAAAAAATTAGAAATTTTACTAAAAACCCCACCGAACGGATTGGAATGAAATTTGGTACGTAGGGCCTCTAGGTGCTCGCTAAAAAAGGTTTTCAATAATTCGAAATTTTAGGGATGGTTTGGCTGGGGGGGGGGCCAGAGTTACTAAAAAAACCCATAGAAATACATAGTGTAATATATTTATTGATGTATATTTTTTGTTAATATACGTTTAACTTTGATTTGTCTACCCGTGCAAACCTGGATCGGGCAGCTAGTTATTTATAATTGTAAGTTAAAATCAATAAAGCCTTAAAAACCAGATATATATTTTGAAACATCTGGTACACAAGCAGAATTAATTTGGTATTACACTCGCAATATAAACGTGTACATCATTATTTTGATAAATTAATACGTATTTCATTTAGTAGTTTGCTTTCAAATGGTCAACCAGCTGTCTGTGAATACATAATTGGGTCCTTTATATATTGCGATATCAAAGCTTCTAATTGGCGTAGGAAAACATACACGTCAATGGAAAGCTCTAGTTAACGGCCAATGTGTGGGTGTGGTCATACAAAACATCACACCTATAACCTATTTAACCCCATATTTAAAATAAACGGTACCAGATAACTGCCACATACTTTCTCCCAGTTGAAACTTTATACCTTACCAAGATATTATTATTATTATTAAAACTATTCGATCGATTTCGAACAAAGTTGCACCAAACATGTCAATTAGGCCTGTATAGATGAACGTAAAAAGGTTTTGAAAATTTTTGAAAAACAACTTCCTTTTTGGCAAAAACCCATAAAAATCAGTTATTATTATTATTACCTAAACGAGAATTTTTAGAAAGATGCGGTATCAAAATCGTTAGAGCCGTTTTTAAAAGATTTAGATTTTTCTCGATTTTTTTGTCTCCAGCTTTGTACACATCGTAACAGACACACGGACAGACATCACAAAAAAAACAACCTTTTTGGGTTCAGGGGGCACCAAAACAAATATTTTTGGGTTCAGGGAGCACTAACACAGTAATTCCACTAAACATTTTTTGGGGGTTCAGGGATCACCAAAACAGATAATTCCACTAAAAATAAAAATTCGAAAATTTGGACGAAAACAATACTTTCTCCATATACTACGTACAGGGTGGAGAAAGTAAAAAGCATATCATTATAACAGCTCACGTGATTTATAAAAAGTGATTTTGATTTGTATTACTCCGTTTTTTAGGCAGTAATTAATGTGGGTTATCCCATTAAATATTTCTGAGACAGGCTTAAAGTTCTTGTTTTAAACATAATTTCTATTATCAATAATTAATTGACCTCCAATTTTATTTAAATTAAATAATGGTTTACGCCAAAACAAAATTAATCCAATGCTAATTTAATTATGGTTTGAAAATAATTAACTTGTTCTACCAACATTGACTTCAGTTGGACCTTTAGCTTGTAGGTTAAAACTTACAGCGGGTATTACAAGCAGACACTTTGTTTTTAAAGTATTAGACCGTTTTATTACTGGATGTAACTAACGAACCCAGTCAGATGTGTATATATATACCGGGTGTCCAAAAACCCCCTTAACTTTGGAACAAGTAGAACAAAATAAATGAGCTTCGGGGTATCTTTATATGACAAACGGAGATGAATTTTGGTGTAACCGACCATTTTACCCCTTACCCCAAAATGGGGGGTCGAGAGGGTAATTCAAAATCTTAAACATAATCCCCCATCAAGTGATACCTCATTTTAAAGGGCTTGATGAATGACGAAGAATGGCACAAATTAGAGGTATCTATCTCAACCCTATCGAAAATGGCGGCCAGTCAAAGTTGAAGACATCTTATTAACGCAGATTTTAATTAGGAACGACACAATACCTGTCATTGGTAATAAAGCTAAAAACTACCTTAATTCTCAATTTATATTATGCTCAAAATGTCATCCTTTTATTTCATGGCAAAAATTAAAGCCTTGACTCAAAGGAACGCCTTCTATCTAGACTCAAAGGACCATTATTCCTTTCCATTGCAACATTGTGTTTGCAACGTAATTAAAATTGTGTTAACAAAGGATATTTTTTTAAATTTGACCGAAAACATAAGTCAAACAACTGGTGTTACATATTATATTGTTTCCTTTAGTTGGTAATATACATTTTTTTTTATATATTGGTTATGGATTATAAATTAACGGTGAAGTTACAAAGCGTACTGGAATTCGAACTATTGAGGATGACCGTATATATTTCCATCTCTGTCTTACACCGCTCAATCATTATTTTCTTAAAAATATCAGAGTATACAATAATTTGTTTGCATTGGCTTCACCATGGGGCTACTATTTGCAAAAAGATGGGATCAATGCGTGCTTCGCACGTCAACCACGTATCCATTTCATCCGCACTATCGTGAGAGAAACTATTTAACGTAGCCTATATTTTAGATATAATGATTCAGGTATATGGTGTATAAAAATAAATCTCGGGGTTTTAAATTCTTTGCAGTATTTATTACATTTAACTAACAATTATAAATAATACATAAAATTAAAGAGCAACTAAGTTTTTTCTGGGTATATGCACTGTTTCATCTGCCTTCCGTTAGAAAGCGCTAGTAGCAAAGACGGCGACTTGTGAACAGAAAGTTTTTTGTTTTTTAGAGTTTGCAAGGACTGAATCTGTAGTTACAGTGCAACGTGCGTTCAGTGTTAAGTTCTAATGTAGTCGTCCAAGTGATAATAGCATCCGTGGATGGTATCATCAGTTTGAAGACACCGAATATATTTTACCGCCCACCCCATGTTAAATGTCCCTATCCCGAGCGGCGTGTAAAGTTCTTGTTTACAAGCTGCATGGTATGTAATAGAAGCTCCATGATATGTAATAATGCATGTTATTTCATTACAACCCGCTACTAGTTCGAGAAGTGGTCGCAAGAGCGCTAGTAGTCAGCGTCAGCTGTTTAATTTGAAACAATCAATTTTGCCATAACTGAGTTGTTGTTTTCGTACAAACGTAACCTCAGTTTATTGTTTTAATATAACGGCCTATTATAGTTGATGAAAATGAGTGAATCTGAAGAAAGTCTACCTTCAGACATAGAAGAAAGTGCTAATAAAGCTGTAGGTAATGTAATACCACTTAAGTCAAAACTAAGATACGAAGAAACGTACATTAAGTATCAAAATTGGTGCCGTAAATTCGTGTAATTTGTTGTAATATTTGCCATTTCATAAAATAATAAATGTGTATTTAGTTGTAATGTCTCATTGTTATTTATATGCCTCGTTGTAAGAGGGGGGTGCTGACTTAGGGGGGGGGGGGGGGTAAAGTTGTGTACGTACCTAAAGCTGTAAGCGCCATGACAGCCTTGGGCTTTAACGCACTCGTGCTACGCACTCGTGCCCTCAAACTTCGCCCTCGGCTTGTAATTAGCGCTCTTACAGCTTAAGGTACGTAAATAACTATTATATTTCCAGTTACTTGCCGAATGGGTTGGTAAGCGAAGCGAGGTGGGGCGTAACCCCTGGTCTATTAATATTTAATCATTGTCATAGCCCATAAAACCAAAAGTGCACACAGATTTTTGAAAGGCATGGTAATTTTTTTAATACTAAATCCAAATATTTATTCGTTGTCATAGCACATAAAACCAAAAGTGCACACAGATATTTGAAAGGCATGTTAATTTTTTTAATACTAAATCCAAATATTTAATCGTTGTCATAGCACATAAAACCAAAAGTGCACACAGATTTTTGAAAGGCATGTTAATTTTTTTTAATACTAAATCTAAATTAAATTTTCTAAAAGAACTAATGATCCTATGTTGCTAAGAAAAGTTTATACTATCCATTACTTTTTTATTTTAGAAACCAGGGGAGACCTTATCCTTATCTTTTCGTTATCAGCAAATTCTTAATTCCTTTAAAAGTAGGGGCGCTTCCATTGCTACTGTGGTATTATTATAAATTCTTTTTCATATTTCTTTGTTACAAATGTTATTACAGTATTATATTATGTTAGCTTAAATTTTGTTATGATTTAATGTTGACAACTGAAAAACGGATTTAAAAAGAGAAAAACATAAATTTTCTGTATATTTTAAGTCAATAGAGAAATGAAAAAATGAAAATATGAAAAATGTTCATAATTGTAAGGGCTTCAATTTGATATGTAAGATGACCAACATTGCAATTTGAAAATTTTGATATATTGACTTTTTAAACTTCTAAAAGTTGTAAATTTTGAAACCTGCTAAAAATGCGAGAAAACATACCAACATTAGGTATTGTTTGAAAGGTCACATCTTTGTCAATGTACTTTAAAAATTGTAGCTGTTAAAAAATGTTTTATGACAGATGTAAAAAGATGTGTAAACTTAAGTTTTTATGATGTTTCGGGTCACCCCGTATTGACGGTGCAAGATAAATGAAAAAATATTGTTTTAATGATCAGTGTACCGAGACCTTTAAAATGAGGTACAACACGATGTACCTTTATATTTGAAAATTTCCCAAAAACCAACCCCCTCCCCCAAAAATACGGTTGAAAACATTTTTCCTAAATTCCTTGGGGTCGAAATAGGGGGTTATCAGTTCAAACTAAAAGTCTAAGTATTCTCGTTTCAATGCTATACAAGCCGGCCACCCGCTCTGATACACCCTGTATAGATAGGCTCAGTAATTTACGAGATTAGGTACTATAAAGAAAGACACAAACAAACTTTGCATTTTTATAATATTAATTTATATTTTATCATCACATTTACTCGCAGGATTATTTTGTCCTATTCCATACTACGGTATGGTTTCATAGTTCTGGGTTTGCTTTACGACGACCCATATTTCCTGCGGAATATATTGATATAATAAAACTCCCCGCCTTGTGGTCTGTCCTATGAATGTATAAAGCTACGCCTGCAGTAAGGTTAGACGTGAATACATTGGGATACGAGGGATTGCATACAGTCTGAGATTGAAGGGGCTTGTACATACAACTGCATGTAAACTTTACCTCGACCTGTGCGAGAGAGATGTAAGAGAAATAGAGCGACTTGTGCGAGAGAGATAGAAGTATATGAGTAAGACTTTGTATGTGCGCTAAAGAGAGACGAAAGATTGGAAATGTTTGGATGTGTTTAGGGTAGGCGAGTTCATTATTTTGTAACCCGAAACTTGTTCTGGGATTTAAAAACGTACAAGTAGTGTGCATTCATTAGTAGTAAAGGTTCATGATTAGTAGTTTATTCGATGTTTTTGTAAGAAAGACAATTAAAGATATTGATATCTTTGATCAATATATCATTGATCTACGCATACCAGAGTAACGATTCAAGATGTTCAAGCCATTTTATGTATTTGTGTATTGTAGGCCTTTATCTATGTTATACAGAGTGTTCGAAAGTCCTTCCCAAGCAAACAATAAACAATCGACAAATATCGCCACCATGTCGAAAGTGTTAATAGTCGAATATTTGCACTTTTATAAATAATTAACAAGTTCTGCCTGAAATGTAGGTTCTGTTAAATTAACAGTTGTGTAGGCCAAGCAAGTACGTGAAACCTCCCTCCTCCACCCCTAGTACATAATACAAAGCTTAAATAAGGAACAACTGAAGTTAGTTGTTTTTTTAAGGTTATCTAACTATACAAGTTTTTAAAACATTATATCTCTATTTATAAAAATGAATGTTTGTTTCTTTGTCTTCTATAGATTCAAAATCTACTCAACCGATTTCGCTAAAAATTTCACACTTCATCCATATCATTGCCAGGAGTGTTTAAACGTTAAAATTTCTACAAGGAGTTTAAATGGGGTTGTTACCCCTATGCAATACATATAAATTAAACTAATTTCCTACAAGCTATAAATTTTAAATTATGTAATAATATTGTTTAAGGGTTTTATAAAACTGTTTGCAATATGGTTACTTAGGGATGAAATGGAATAACTTTCCTTACAATTAAATAATAATCCTCGTTGTTTTCTATATTCCCAAAAACTACTAATTTTACTAAAATTTCATACACATATTAGTACCAGGATTGTTTAGGGAATATGGTCACTACAAAAATGATTTAAATGGGGTAGCTACCCCTATGCAATAAAACAAAATTGCACTAAATTCCTACAAACTATAAAGCTAAAACTATTTAATATTATTCTTAATTGATATAAAACACATTTGAAATTCGATTACTTAAGTCAAAGGGACGAAATGGGATAACCATAATTAAAATTAAATCAAGGAATAGCGATGCTTTGCCGGGTCCATTAGTAGTACTACCTAATTTTCTCTATGTACTGTAAGTGTGTTCTTTTTTATAGTAACACTAGCTGCCCCGACCCGGCTTTGCACGGATAGACAAATCAAAGTTAAATGTATATTAACAAAAAATATATTATATCAATAAATATATTACAACATGTATTTCTTTTGGGGATTTTAGTAACTTTGACCCCACCCCCAAACCTCCACTAAAATTTAGATTTTTTTTTAAACCCTTTATTAGCGAGCACCTAGGGCCCTAGAGGAAGCTACATAATAAATTTCATTCCAATTCGTTCGGTGTTTCCTTTTAGTAGCTTTGACCCCACAAACCCCCCTAAAATTTCGAATTTTTTAAAACCCTTTCTTAGCGAGTACCTAGCGCCCTAGGGGAACCTACATACCAAATTTCATTCCAATCCGTTCGATGGTTTTTTGTTGAAACTTTGACCCCCCAAATCTCCACTATAATTTCGAATTTTTTGAAAAACTTTCTTAGCGAGCACCTATGACCCTAGGGGAAGCTACATACCAAATTTCATTCCAATCCGTTCGATGGTTTTTTGTTGTAACTTAGACCCCCCAAACCTCCACTATAATTTCGAATTTTTTGAAAAACTTTCTTAGCGACCACCTATGACCCTAGGGGAAGCTACATACCAAATTTCATTCCAATCCGTTCGATTGTTTTAGAGAAATCGTGATTTTGTAACTTAGACCCCCCAAACTGCCCTAAAATTTCGAATTTTTTAAAACCCTTTCTTAGCGAGCATCTATGGCCTTAGATTAAGCTAAATACCAAATTTCATTCCAATCCGTTTGGTAGGTTTTGATAAATATGATTTAGTAACTTTGACCCCCCAAAACCCCTCTAAAATTTTGAATTTTCGGAAACCCTTTCTTAGTGCGCGTCTAGTGAGTATAAAGAGTATTAGTGAAAAATTTCATGTTTGTAGGCCTCGTGGTTTTGGAGAAACTGTGATGAGTCAATGATTCAATGGTATTTGGCTTTTATAAGTATAGATTAACTTCTACTTGAGATCGCCGCTTTAATGTTGGTAAACTGCCAGTACTATACTTTTAGATCCAACCAAAAATCCTTTCAAAAAACAGTACGTAGAAATTTCACGTATTCAAATAATTATGTAATTACAATTGGTTTTTCTTCTAAAGTGATGCAAAGTCATATATACACAGTTCGAAAAATTTCAGAAGTAGAATGAATATTTTAATCATATTGTTGTTTATTCCTAAGCATGGTTTAGGCGAACCTGTCTTGAATATACGTATAAATAAAGTTGAAGTTTCTGTCCGATCATTTTTCTAAGCTCATATGGTTATCCAAATGTTACCAAAAATCAGACATGCCTTTTTTGTCTGGCTGTTTGTCCGTACTGATCTTCGGAATGGCTGAACCAGTTTTGACGAATCTTACGTTTTCATATAGAGGACTTTTCAGAGGCTATTTTTTATCCCGTATATATACATGGTTCCTATTTAAATATTGGGTTTGCGGACGGACGTGACCCGTGAATAAACCTTCTTCATTGTAGCATTTTTACAACACCATATTACAATCTCTGCCTTAAATTATGTACGGTTCACCGATACTCCCATCATCCTATCCTAATACAAATGCCTCATAAATTCCGCGAAAATATCACAATATACAATAATCTGTTTGTATTTGCTTCGCCACGAGTGACCAAGGGGGTTGGTGAGCGAAGCAAACAAGGGTTGGATCCCCCTAGTATATTAACAAGTAGTAGGCTCTACTATACCATGATGTATCTTAAAATATCCGGACAGGCTTGGTACATCTACACTATTTACTATAATTTACAGTCTACAATAAACTATTTTCATTTTCCTTTAGGTTAAAACCCTTTCTATATTTTAACAATTTTATATAAAGTGATACATCCCACGCTTGGGATTTTAATCAGCCTTTCCAAATAAACAAACACAGTAAAATTCCTCAATAAACAATTCCTTCGCGTTTTATTTAAATTCCCAGAAAGTATTTGGTCTGGTTACAGGTTTATTCATTATCTAATGGAGATAGAATTGTCTTGTTTAGATTTATTGTCTCCAACGTATTACTTTGTCTTCGTTTGCTTTTATCATTTCTTTGTTTTGTGGTTTTGGCTCGGTGGATGTTTTTCTTGTCTCCAGTTGTATACGCTTCGTTACAACCAAATAAAGTCTTTGTTTATTAAAAGGGGGAAATTTTACCCCGATAAAACCCCAAATCGTTTAAATCAAATTAATAATCTTGAAAATGATATAAGACTCAACCCATGTTGGTATTTAATACTTTTGAGAATAAACGCGTGTGTCCTAGGTTTTGGTACAACCTGCACATAAAACTAAACTACAATAATTTTAATAGATTCTTCGTGGATGTTAAAATAAATCTTGAACACATAATCTGACAACTTAAACGCGTTTCAACGCCAAAGTCGCCATCTTCAGTGATTCATAGTTATCGTTTGATTGTTGTAGCTAGTGCGTCACTCAAAATGGCAACCTAGTTAATAAACATATTAGTTTTGAGATTTTGTGTTCAAGTTTTATTTTATCAACATATTTTCTCATGAGTGATGTTCAAAATTTACTTACCTTAAATGTGGATGATTTAATGTTAAAATATTTAAAACCAACACATAGTGGACGGGTTTTACTTAAGCTACATCCGTGCATATGATTCTAATCAAACGATGGAAGTTACAGAATCTTGTAACGCGTTAGGGTATCATTGAAAAAAATATATATGTACTGTCGTGGGACCCCCGTCTGGAACGATGTTCATCACGCCTTTCCTTTAATTCTTTTACCAGCCTTAAGGGTTTTCTATAACTTCGTAATAACGGGTTTCGGACGCCGTTTTTCAACCTAAAAAGTTGTGAAACATCTTAAATTGTTCTTAAAGGCTTTGTGCTTTTGTCTTATATCTCACAATTTAAAGAAATCGACGGCTACTCATTTTAATCAACAGTTTAACTGAGTAAAAACCTATTATTTTTACGCATTTCTGGGAGTTTTAAGCAATAATTTCCCTATTTTAAGCTAAAACGTAAAAAATATAAAGCCTTCTTTATAACTTACAGTAGTTTCCCAAATTATTAATTTATAAATAGAATCCGAAACACGTTATTACGAATGCATGTTTCAACGATTTTCCGTCTTCAGTCAGACCTTTTGTATTGAAATCATACTGTACACTCGGGAGTTTTCTTCAAGGTAAAGAAGAGCCTTAACGGCAACATACACACATAATTTTAATCTTTCAACTGTCGTTTATTATTAGTTTGCTTTTTATACAAATATTTACTGTTTCCATACGTTTAACGTTATTATAATAAAGGTGTAGAATTAATTATAACATCAAAGCTAAGATGGTACACACTGTTAAATGTCCATTCATTGTAAATACATTCAATAAACATAAAATGTTGGTTCATCAGTCTAGGCCTAACCTAAAATTATTGTGAGTGTGTTTAATTTGTTTCACCAGCCTTAACGGCAACATACATACAATGATTTTAGGTTAGGCTTAGAATTAAAATTACTTTCTATTCTTAACCTAAAATTATTGTATGTTGCCGTTAAGGCAGGTGAAATAAATATACACACAATCATTTTAGGTTATCCCTAGACTGATGAATCAACATTTTATTTTTATTGAATGTATTTGAACGCTTGACGATAATATCTGAACTACGCCGGACGGAACCGATCGTCTCTTAATTTAAATTAATGAACCAAATCACATGTTTCTTGAATATATTTACATTCATTGCCATAGCAACCAATTTGATAACGCTTTTTCGTTACTCGTATTTTATATTTGTCATTGTATAGAAAAACTTCTTTTTCGTTACGCATTTAACAACCAATTAATAACACCATTTTCGTTACGCATTACATTTTCTATTTGTTAACCCACGTTAAGAAACTTTTAACAAGTACGTAATGATTAGAACCGCAATTTTCG
>JAGFPH010004584.1:55820-72073 GCA_018207615.1 Philaenus spumarius | reverse complement strand
GAACATTCGTTACATTGATAACATAACCGCCATTTTGGATATGGCCGTCGTACCTTACAGTGCTTGGTATAAAAATGTTTGTGGTTTAAGGACAAAAAAAGCCGTATGTTTACATTTTAGTTACAAATTTTGAGGTGATGCACACTCCTCCGGGGGGACGGGGCGGTCTTGAAAGTTTGTATAAGTATTTACTAATCATCCAAAGGCATTTCCAAATTTTCATCTTTCTACTTTCCGTTGTCTACAATTTACCGAAGGGCTCCAATATTTTTGGAAAACCCGGTATACATACACAGTATTAAATGGAGGGAAATGTTATTACCGTTTAACTCGACAACTATTTGTTTGGATTTGATGAAACTGTTGCCTATGTGTTAAACATTAAGCGCGTTTTGAAAATAAGGATGAATGAAACATCAAACATCAATGATTTGAAAAAGATAAAGGTTTGAAAACATTTACATTATGAGAGCCTATTATCCTTCATGCTTGCTGGAGAGTTAAATAAACTTAGTTCGAAACAACAACGGTAAGAATTGTTGGCAAAGGTTAGAGAGAGCCAATTTATATTAATTTTATTTTACCTACTGTTTTTTTTTTTTAATAAGCGTTTACATCTTATCCCAACATTAAATACAATAAATTGGCTTTGAGAAGTTTAATTTTATCAAACGGGATGTTTCAAAATTAACATCGATTATTTGACGATTTGTTGGATTTATTACTTTGACTTACAATTTTATTAGAAATAATACATTAAATTAGGTAGCAATTAAACAGTTTTGTTGGTACACCTGTGCGCATGCGCATGCAGTGTTTCCTCTGTCTTCCGTTAGAAAGCGCTAGTAGCAAAGATGGCGACTAGTGAGCAGAAAGCTTTTTGTGTTGCAAGGAATCTGTAGTTACGGGGCAACGTGCAACGTCAAAATGTATTCCTCCAAAAGATAATAACATACGTGGTATCATCAGTTTGAAGACACCTTCTGTGTTTCAAAAGGAAGAGTACGGGATTGAAGAACGTGTTTCCTTAAATTTTTTATTTTATATTGCACATTTGTTTACATCACTTACTAACAGGTACCCGTAGCTTCGCACATGGTCCAAAGATCCGCCGCATTAAGGGAAGTACAGTAATAAATGTTTATTGTTTTAGGGGTTGTTATTACATTTTCACCCCTTAACAGCACGCTATAAAATGCAAATATGATTTACATAGTATATATGTATTGTAAGAAATAAATGTACCAATTTCCAGCTCTCTAGCTTAATGGGAAGCATAATAATTAATTTGTATTATTTTAGGGGTTGTTACATTTTTACCCCTTAGCAGTACACTAAAAAAATACAAATATGGTTTATTTTTATATATAACTTGTAAGAAATATATTTAAAAATTTCCAGCTCTCTAGTCTTAATGGAATTATAATAATAAATATTTATTGTTTTAGGGGTTGTTTCATCCCTTAAATCTAAATGACTTCTAGCCTATGTCTCATTCCTGGTCATGATCTATATTTGTGCCAAATTTCATTAAAATCCGTCCAATAGTTTTTACGTGATTGAGTGACACACACACACACAGACACCATTAGATTTTTATATAATAGTACAGATAACTATTACTTTACTTAGATTTTATTCCGTGGACACACCTAAGTGGCCTGCAGTATATTAAGGGTCTGCTCCAGTAAACGAGAAAGCAACCGGAAACGCAACCGCTTCTCACTGTATCCCTATCTAAACAGTGCAATTTCTTGCAGCTGAACGCTTTGACATTGCCTCATTTCAACCCATTTTATAAGTCTATCTTTTGTAATTGAGTGTTGAAAAAAAACTAAAAAAAAAAAAACAGAATATTCTTTATAAATTTTCGGATCCGGATTGCAAATTATTTTTCATTGTTAATTTTTTATTGTGTTAGGAAAAAAATTCAAACTTACAAAATGTCATTTACATAACAAATCAAAAGCATTTAAAAAAAATTAAATTGCAAGACGGATGCGTATTGTGACTGTGCTTAAAATGAGACCTTGCAAACAATTTTATGATACAAAGTAAACGAAATAAATGGTTTGAAATTTAACATTGCTCTTATGGGATAAAAATCCAAAATGACCGCCACTACAGCAGACCCTTAAAGCTTAAATAATGTTTTAATTTTACAAGTTTTTTCTAATGTATTTCTTTTCCAAATTTCATTTCAAATGTATTCTAAAAATTACAATTCATAGTTTTGTACCACAATAAATAATATTTTCTATTTAAAGTTCTCACTTTGTTTCCGTATCTCTTGTGAAGTGAATTATCACAGGAAAAAAGGAACGTCCCAAGACAGAATCGAACCCTGGAAGTCATGCATGTATTACATCGCAAGTACCATTATGTTTCGATGTAACACAATGGAATACTTAGTGAATGAATTTGAGTATTCTTTAAAAGGAGACGTAAATTATAAGTCAGGTGGTAAATAAAACAAACTGAAAAAATTATTATTTTGTACTAAACCATTCTTTTGTATCGGACGGGACACACTTACCATGTTTTTTTACTTCCAGAATAAAATTTAGCTTAAATGACAAGCTTTAATTTAACTTTGACCATATGTGTAGTTTTAAAGAGAGTTGATTTATATCATTATCTAAAAGATTATTAAAACATATTTCTAGGGTAAGAGCAGTTTGAGTTAGAAAATTTGTAACGGACGGGACACAAAATGGAACGGAATGTGAGCTGTTGTCTTTTTTGTTGATATTTCAGTTCTATTCAAGAAGTCATCACAATACTAAATATTCTGAATAATTATGAGATTGCATAGCTTATTACAGTATATTAATTTCTGCCATCAACATTTGCAAATTGAAGAAATTATTATTTTTCATCTGTAACGGACGGGACAAAAAGGCATAATCAGGGAATGAAGGTATTTTGCTGTGCTGCATTAATAAAGATAAACAGCCTTGTTATACTTAATACAGTAAAACCTTTTTGTAGTATAGCAGGTAAATAAAACATTTGTTTAAGAAAAAAAACTTGTTAATGTCACTTAACCTTTTCAGTGGCACGCCCGTGTATATAGGCTATGTTTGTGCTATTATAAACGTCTCACGAATACAATCCATACAGACTTATTTAATAAGAACCGAGCAAACTTGTTGTAACCGCTCCTAGATGGTGCTGATAAACTATGTTTTCCTTTACACGTAATATTTAAACCGATAGTAAAGTAACTGGAGTATTTTTAATTTGTCATTAAGTAAATAATAATTTTCCACGTCTTTTTGTCAGAAAACATACTTTTTTGAAATTTTGTTTATGATATCTTAGTACTGGACTCTTTGAGTACACAATAATCAGGTTAGAAAGTAAAAATTATTATGTTCCAAAAAATGGCTGAAAAATATAAAAACTTTTGTGGAGAATAAATGCTATATAACCCATTTAAGTATAAAGACGGTACAGAAGAGCCTTAATTGCTTATGACTACACATTAATTTACCTTTATTTAATATGCGATTGAATTAAAATATCAGCGTTTCTCCTAATGATGTATATACATAAAACGCGAAAAATATTTGCTTTGAGTTCATAGAGAAGCAACACCTACATACAAACACTATATATATTTATATCAGAAATATTTCTCTAGTCAGAACCTCCCTTAGTCGAGATTTACTTATTTCCCCTGAAGAGTTAAGGGATGTACTACAAGTGATTATGAGTTCCACAACCAGTAATGAAACCCTTACATAAGACCCTGGGGAACTTTCTGTTCATTACTGTCGCACTTGTATACAATGGGCTGAAAATAATCACACTAAACAACATTTAAGACAAGTTTAGATAAGATTTCTTTATACTTAATTTATGTCGGACTAGAGTTCTCCGCTGTAGCTTGCGTCAAAGCAAATGCATACAGGTTATTTTATATAAATAGGCCTACTATTAAATATGTAAGTTAAGGGTTTATTCTATAGCTTCAAGGAAAGTATAACATTCAACATTTTTATAAGGGTTGTTACATTTTCATCCCTTAGCAACACGTGACAAAATGTCAATCTATGACCCTTTTTTACTTTCTCTTCCCTATACGTAGTATATATGGAGAAAGTATTGATTTCGTCCAAATTTTCAAATTTGAATTTTTAGTGGAATTATCTGTTTTGGATGCTTCCTGAACCCCCAAAAAATGTTTAATGGAATTATCTGTGTTGGTGCTCCCTGAACCAAAAAATATTTTTAGTGGAATTATTTGTTTTTGTGCTCCCTGAACTCCAAAAAGTGGATTTTTGGTGATGTCTGTCCGTGTGTCTGTAAGGATGTGTACAGAGCTGGAGACCATACCAACGCTCCGATTTTGATGACATTTTGTATGTAGGTGTAGTTCTGAAATATCTCCAGGCGTTTTTTTCATTTTTTCAAATTCTTGATTTTTAAGGGGTTTTGCCCCCAAAAAACGAGAAAAATATAAATTTCTCAAAAACGGCTCTAACGATTTTGATAAAATGTGGCTTATTTGTAGCCCTTAATGTACTTTACCATATGCAAAAAACCGCATCTTTCTAAAAATTCTCGTTTAGGTAATAATAATAATAATAATAGATTTTTGGGGGTTTTTGGCCAAAGAGGGTTGTTTTTCAACATTTTTTAAAACCTTTTCTCTTGCATCTATACGAAACCTAACAGATTTATTTCGGTTGGAAAATTTTGAAACTATTATTTTATATTTAATTGTCTTCATATACTAATAGTGTTTACACACCAAAGTTTTGGAAGTGATGAATTCTTCGAACAATAATTATTAAATTCCTTGAATGGAAGACATTGGATTAAAATAAGTCAATTCTACAGCAATGCCAGGGCATTTAGATTTATTAATCATTAATCAAATACTTTAATTTGTATGTTATTAATTTTAGTATCTTTATCTTCTTTCTGATATTGGTGGTTTTATTTCTTCCTACTGATTATAAATAGTAATTTTTAGTTAATTGTACACATTTTAATCGCCGATATGCTTTCTTTTCTTTTTATTTTTCCAGTGAGTAAAGTAATAACATGTCATGGCATCCCATCTGACAGTCTTTGGACTAAGAGTATTCTCAGAAGATATAATTGTTTTATATATTAAAAATCATTTTATAGATTATCTATACTAATATTATATAGAGGTAACACTTTTTTGTTTGTTTGCATGTAGGGGGTAATCTCTGGAACTACTGAACCGATTGAAAAAAAGTTGTTTTACTAATAATAAAGCTACACTATCCCTGATTAACATATTCTAGAATTAATTTTGGTGTAAGGGTTGGAACAACCCCTAAAACAATAAATATTAATTGTTATACTTTCCTTAAAGCTAGAGAGCGGAAATTTTCTACATTATTTCTTAAAATACGCATAGAGAAAGTAAACTAGATTTGCATTTTGTCGCGTGCTACTAAGGGGTAAAAATGTGATAACAACCCCTAAAAGAATACAAATTAATTGCTATTTTTCCCTTAAAGTTAGTGAGCTGAAATATTCTGCATTTTATTTCTTACAACGTACATAGAAAAAGTATCATAGATTGACATTTTGTCACGTACTGCTAAGGTTAGAAAATATATTAACAACCTCCATAAAAAATGTCGATTCTTATACTTTCTTTAAAGCTAGAGAATACACCCTAAGGGTCGGCTCTAGTAAAACAGAAAGCAACCTGCGACTCCCTATAGCGGCGGTAGGTTACGCGGACATTGCTCAGCCTAAATCCATTTAAAACCCGCAATTGTTCAAATAGCGTTTTAAAAAAATATCAAACTCTTGGGGACGAAAGTCTTCATGCGAATGGCTTGGTAGTTTTTCGCTATAATTAATAGTGACAACATAAAAAATATTAAAAATCAATGTTTTGAATTGTTAGTATATATTAAACAAAATATTTTTCTTAGTTTAAAAAAAGCCATTTGCATGCATATTAACCATAGCTTTAAAATGACATATCGTTTATAATTTTCCGATCAAAAACAAAGGAAAAATTTGGATTTTAATTTAACATTGGTGTTATGAAATGTCAGCCAACATGGCCGACAGGAAGAGCCGACCCTTAATAAATTAAGGAATTTAAAAATAAGAAACCACTATGTTATAAACTAATTACAAATAAATAAGACATATTAGAATTTAATAGTAGGGCCAATTTATATAAAATAACGTGTTTGCATTTGCTTCGACGCGAGTCACCGCGGGGGTTGGCGAGCGAAGCGAGTAGGAGTCGGAGTCCTCTAGTGTTTAATAAATACATACTATTATTATGTGTCTTTTTCTATCCATCTGCAGCGTTTAAATTCTTTAGTATTTTTAGTTGTTGTTATACCTATGTCGATGTTGTCTTGGGCTGTGTGTTTCGTTTGATGATATGTGTGTAATGTTTCAAAGTTTTATGAGAGCTCCCCATCTTTCGTTGCTCTGGTACTGATTTTTTTTATATGTTGTACTAAATCGTCTTCTACTTAACTGCAGACAAGCTTTTAGATCGTTTGCAATTTTTTTTATAACGCTTCAAAAGAATAAAAATCTATATATATAAAAGCGAAATACCACTCAATCACTCATCACGATTTCTCAAAAACTACGGAACGGATTGAAATGATATTTCGTATGTATCTTCCTCTAGGGCCATAGGTGCTCACTAAGAGAGGGTTTGAAAGAATTCGAAATTTTAGAGATGGTTTGGGGGGATCAAAGTTATTAAATCACGATTTCTTCAAAACTAAGGAAAGGATTGGAATGAAATTTGGCATGTAGCTTCCTCTAGGGCCATAAATGTTCACTAAAAAAGCTTTTTTAAAAATTAGAAATTTTAGGGGGGTTTGGGGATCAACATTTTTAGAAAACGATTTCTTCAAAACTACCGAACGGATTGGAATGAAATTTGGTATGTAGCTTCCTCTAGGGCCATAGGTGCTTACTATGAAAGGGTTTGAAAAAATTCGAAATTTTAGGGGAGGATTTGGGGGATCAAAGTTATTAAATCACGATTTCTTCAAAACTACCGAACGAATTGGAATGAAATTTGGTATTTAGCTTCCTCTAGGGCCATAAGTGTTCACTAAAAAAGGGTTTTAAAAAATTTTAGGGGGTTTGGGGGGTAAAAATGACTAAATCACGATTTCTCCAAAACTACCGAACAGATTGGAATTAAATTTGGTATGTTGCTTCCTCTAGGGCCAGAGGTGCTCACTAAGGTATGAAATATTTCGAAATTTTAGGAGGTGTTTGGGGAGATAAAAGTTACTAAAATCACGATTTCTTCAAAACTACAGAACGGATTGGAATGAAATTTGGTATGTAGCTTCCTCTAGGGCCAGAGGTGCTCACTAAGGTATGAAATATTTCGAAATTTTAGGAGGGGTTTGGGGGCATAAAAGTTACTAAAATCATAATTTCAGATCTTTTATTATTATGACAATAGTGGTTTTATTATTTAAGATCTATATATATATAAAAGCCAAATACCACTCACTGACTGAACACTTAAAAATAATACAATTACGTTAAAAAGACTGAAAATACCAACCACCACGGGCAACGCCGTACGGGTCAGCTAGTGAATCTATATAAAATTATGCAAAAGGTGCGGTATAGCATCACGAAAGTAGATTTATCGATGAATTGATGGACAATAATGTATTTGAGCGATACGAATTGAGCTCGGAACGCTACAGTTTTTAATTATTCATTTGGCAGCCTTTGATTGATTCTCTCTTTAATTAATCTCGCTTTAGTAGAATACGCTTCCCCGAACCGTAAAAGAGTGAAATTAAATCAACACTAATATGTGACACCAATGAAAGTGAAATGCTTTGAGGGTGGGCGAAACACAACAGAGAAATAAAACACAGTCATCTGTAAGGCGACCCTTATTTTATACACGTAGACCGTTTGCACAAAGTGGTTGACGGGGCTTGGGTTTGCGTGTCATCATTAGCAAGATGACAGATATCAAGAAATATACTAGGGTCGATGCAAGGTGGTACATTTCTGCAGGGGCAAAAACTACAGAAAGTATTTACAAAAACACGATCGACCAGTTTGTGTCCCATAAACTCCCAAAATTGAATAAGAAATAATTCGACCACGCACCTGGACCGCTGACGTGAGTTGAGCAAATTTCCAAAATTAAGTTTATATACTACAATGGGCAAAACTCTGTTGTAATTCGGAATTTTGAGTTTTGTAAAAAGAAGTTTGCAAAAATCGAATTTTCTAAGTCCCAGAAAAACCACTTCAAAAAAGAAAAACTAAGTGAAACTGCGGCCATGGACAAAATTCACAGGTCAAATGAAGGTGTCAAAAGGAAAATTTAAAAAAGTAAAAAATGAAAAACTTTTTCAAAAAACGTTAAGCGAAAAATTAAGATTAACATAAAAGGAGAATGGAAAATCGCGCAACAACGATTCGACTTCGAGGAGAAAGAAGACATCATGATAATTAATAATCTTGAAAGAAATTCAAAATCGGAGCAAAACTGCAAAAGTTATTAGGAAATTAAGAAAGACAATAGACTACGGAAACAGTAGACCAACGGCAGAAGCGTAGAGGGGAGAAGCCTAGGAACTTTCTGGGGGAAAGTCAAAAAGTTAAAAACTAAGATTGCGAAGAAAGTTATGGAAGGAAAAGGATAAAAATAACATGACAATTCATGAAATAATTTGTACTACAAGCCAGTACCAAAAAACTTTGAAAAAGGTTAAGTTTCAAGGAAGTTAAAAAATCACTAAAATCAACGGTGAAAGGGGTAGGAGAAAACCGTATATAAGCCGATGACGCGTCGAACGCTCTCTCTTCTCTAAAAAACAGCTACGATGAAAAACTTCTCTAAAAATTATTCTCTGAAAAAGATTTCTCTAAATTGTGCGTCTTAATAACTCTTCATCTTCATGAAACTTCTCACGTATCTGGACTTCAAGACTCCTACGCAGTAATCGAGGTACAGGACGACACATGAATCTGGACTCCTGATGGAATAGCGAAACGAACGACCCGAGGGAAACCTGACTACAACTAGGAACCGAACCTACTAACCGTATACCACTTCAGGACAACTACAAGCAAACCTAAGGTCTGTGGAAAGCGTATGTTACGTTATATCTTGTCCCCAAAATTTGCCTAAAGTTAAATTTAAAAAAGATTTATTTCATATACTGGGTTAGGTAGAATAAGTTTAATTAATCTCTTGAGAATTATTTTAAAATTTAAAGTCATAAAAAAAAGTAGAGTCATTAAAAGTAAAGTTAAATGTTAAAATAAATCAAAATCATATATTAAATAAGTAAAAAGATAAAGTAAATGTAAATTAGAACGTTCTGTCTATTTGTGTAATAATTGTGTTAAATTAAGTGTAAATGTTATTGTTTGAAAGAAAAGTTTTTAAAGGAAAATATTAACATATTAATTGAGAGTTATTTTAATTTTGCTTTTTGATAAATAAAATTTATCATTTATTTACAGAACAAAAATTACTTGAGTTTTAAATTACCTGTGTTGATGATTATCCATTATTATGTCCTGTGTTTTATACAATTAAGAGTAAATATATGAAAAGGTTTTAAAAGCACAAATACGTTACTAAGGCGGTTTCAGTGTTCTCACGTCTCTGAGATTTACCAAAAGGGTAAACAAGAGTTGAAATTATCTGAGCTAGTGATGTTAAATTCTGGAAGTTGTAAAATTAATTGTTGATTAGAATAAACAAAATTTATTCAAAACTAAGTTGCTTCACCTGGGTGAAAAAATAAAGTAGCCTTTTGCCTTCCAGTAGGTGAACGTAATTTATTTTATAACAGAAACTTGCGTTGCAAAGTGGGGCCAAATTAGAGTAAAAATCGCGCAGCCAAAGTGGGGCTGAACGCTGTTGAGAAATTTGGTGCTCGCAACGTAGAGGTTTCGTTGTAATACCTATGTTTTAGGATTTCAACCAAAAATTTGGGAAATAGGTCTACTCAGGAAGGCGTTGATCAGCTGTCTGTGTGTACGCAATATATTAGTAGAATTTGTTTGCGCCTAGTGGCCTCGCGAGTTTTCACCATTTGGCTTCGAACCGGGTACTTTTATGGTATTTTACGTTTTAAAAAACAAAATGTGCAGAATAACATCCTATATTTATATTTTTAGAAAAAACTATAAAAAAATTCATTCTCGTAGTAAAAATCTCAAAAAATAGTTACTTCCGGTCAAAATACGTACTTCCGGATGTTGGATTTTTTCGGCTAACGAACTCGTCTGAGCCACATAGACAACCAATACGTATACCAAATTTGGACCAAATCGGACTTCAAATGCGGCCGCTAGAGTGCGAACACATATATACATATATATATATATATATATGAATTTTAATGACAGCCCAAAACGTGTTCTGGGGACCATGATCGGTGCTCATTTGCTACTCCCGACCTTGGGTCTCACCATAAGGGCCACTTCAATAGCTCATTTTTCCTATAGAAATGCGCTAGTAAACATAACACAAAAAAAATATTTTTGTATTGAGCTTTTAACGAGAGATGTAAAACATTTTTCTATACACATTCACTTCTATGGTAAAATTATAAATAGGTAAAAGTTTGCTACACTATCCCTGAGTAACACAGGCTATAATTCATTTAAAAACATTTTTAATTTCAATATTTGTAAATTCATTCGAAAAAAATTCTTACGTTAGGCCTAGGTTGATGAATTTACCATAGCAACCGATCGAATAAAATAACAGGCAAAACAGCTGTTTGCTCTGGTATTTCCATTAACACCTGATTTAACACTTTGATGCAACTATTTGTACTTTTAACTTTTAGGTTAGGTTTTTATTAAATTATAGACCTGAACCTTGCTGCTTCTTTTAACCTTTATTATTTAAGTTAATAATAATAATAATGTGGGATTAGCCTACTGGATTGTATACTTAATGTATATACAGTATAAAGGTTATAAATTATTCTCTTGAAAAAACAATATGAGGCAGAAATAGGACGACGCCTCAGAATGGCCGAACAACTTCTTCCAACAACCGTGTCTAGGATCTGACGATGACGGTATAACCGTCGAAACGAGTTATCCACACTGATAAATACATTGGATTGTTCGACGGAATGAATTAAAATAATTTGATTTGAACATTTAACATTATTTGCCATCCTAGCTTTGGGGTTATTATTAATCGCACACTTTTATTATAAAGAAAACATAACATGATAATGGGTATAGAAGGTTCCAACGGGCTTGGCGTGCGGAGCACGCAGTGGTTTCCTCTAGTTTTTATATAATTTTATAAGTTAACCTCATAAGAATCAGTGACAACGTTTTTGACGAAATTTCGATAAACGGTTTATAAACAGCCAGTTGCATTTTTCTTTAGAATTTCATCCATTGTTAAGACAAAATATTTACGTACATAAGAGGCTCTGTCTTGACAAAATGAGGTTGAGCAAATACTGTTAAATATATAAATAAGAAAATATAAAGACAGTCTTACGGGGACATGGACGCACTCTAAGAAAGTATTTTGCAAAATTTCTATTTTAAATAGTAAATAAAGTGAACATTCTGATAAAACTGCTGTCAGTATCAAAAGCTTAGCAACACATGTTTCGTTACATTCATTACCAGAGCAACCAACTTAGCAAATTTGGTGTCAGATTGTTATTCTGTACAATAAACAGTTTTTTTAAGGTTAGGTTAACAAAATGAAAGCAAACACAAACAAAAATCAACGAAAAATGCTTACTGTATTATAATTCAATTCAAACATAAATGTTGTTTCATATTATATATGAAACAGTTGATTTGGATAAAAAACATAATTTTAGGGTAGCTCACAGTGAATCAAAACACATTTATTTGCAACCAATTTGTCAAATTTAAAGTGAAGTAATTATTCTTCACAACTAACTGTTTTTACTGTATTTTTATTAGGTAAAAGCAAACAAAAGGCTTACTGTATTATCAGTCAAACATCTGGTGTTACATATTTTATTATTTCCTTTAGATGGTAATATCAAAATTTGTTTGCAATGTTGAGTTAGAGATTATTTAAATATTAATGGTGGAATGACAACGCATGACACAATTCGAATTATTGGGGATGGTCGTGTCTGTTTCGATCTCTGTACATTAGCTATGTATAAGTCACAGCTCAATAGTTATTTCCGTGAAAATATTAGAGTATACAATAGTCTGTTTGTATTGGCTTCACCATTGGTCTCCAGCGGGGTTGGCGAGCGAAGCGAGCAAGCCCAGAGCCCCTAGACTGCGTTTGGAAGATTATTTATAAAATATTCTTTTCCTTTCGCTAATATATTTTCATGATGCTTAAGGATACTTCAAAACCAAACAAACTTATTATTATTATGAACGCTATAATAATGACAGTGTACTAACTTAAGTCACACGAATGTATAAAACACATTATAGGTTTACAAATAAAAACAGTACCAGGAACTGGCACATACTTTCTCACAAACATATTTAAATTATTAAACAGATTCACAGTGACTTCATAATTAGGAGAGGTGATTTATTAAAGTAGGAGATTAACTAATAAATATTATTATTATTATCTAGAGAGAAAACTATTCAATCGATTTCGAACCAACTTGCTCCAAACATGACAATTAGGCCTGTATAGATTCACGAAAAAGTTTTGAAATTTTTTGAAAAACAACCCTTTTATTTCCAAAAAAACCCAAAAATCAATTGTTATTATTATTATTTCCTAAAGGAGAATTTTTAGAAAGATACGGTGTTTTGCAAGTGATAGGGTACATTAAAGGCTACAAGTAAGCCAAATTTTATTAAATTCGTTAGAGCCGTTTTTTTATAAAAACATAATAACTGATTTTTTGGGGGGGTTTTTTGCCAAAAAGGGGGTTGTTTTCCAATTTTTTTTCAAAACCGTTTTTCGTACATCTATACAGGCCTAATTGACATGTCTGGTGCAAATTTGTTTGAAATCGATCGAATCATTTTCGCTCTAGCTCTGTATACATACAGACAGACATTTAGTAAGAACCACTTTTTTGGGCTCAGGGGGTCCCAAAATGGATCGATTTTTTTCTCAAAAAAATCTCAACATCGATTTTTTTTGCGATTTCTATACTTTCTCTATACTAAACTTTGATTGGTTTTGAAGTACTATATCATAATTCAAACACCTACCACTATTCAAATTATACCAACTGTTATCTTTTACTCGGTAGGCTATATTTGACCAGTTTGAAATACTTCTTAAACATATCACATTTTGTAAATTATATAACTTAAAAATTACATCTATTCTCTTTCAATAACTCTCCTAATCAATCTTCATCCCCGTGAAATTATCATAGTATTCAATAATCCTTTTGCATTTGCTTTACCGCGAGTCGTCACGTGGGTTGGAGAGCGAAGCGAGTAGAGTACCACTTTTCCGAGACCTCTAGTGGTATTATAAATACAAAACCTGATGAGGAAGTAATTCTTTATTAAATTTGAGTTGTGGATGGATTTTTATGACATTCAGATGGGCTATCAGTTCAACAACAGTCTTAAATGGTTTTTCTGGCCTTTGTACAGAGCAATTTTGATTGTTTGCTTGAGATCTACTCTTACTTGTAAAAAATATGTCAAAATATTACACATTTACGAAAAAACATTACTTTTTTGACGACCTCTAATGAGTGAAGCTCTGATTTTTAGACATAAGCCCCGAAACGAGTAAGAAAAAGAAAATAGAAGTCACAGATGATGTGACGATGTAACTTATCACTTAGGCCTATAACCATATTGTGAGTGAGAACAATATTTGTTCACAATACAATACTTTTGACTTTAATGAAATTCAACAAATCTATTTCATATTTCAATTTTATTCACAAATTAAAACGTGCGTAGGTCTACAAGCCTACAATATAATATGTTTATTTATTACTTGCGGAATTATTGGCGGTTGGATTTTTAGTGATTTTATTATTTGTTACTATCCTTCATTGTTAATTATTCCTTTTTTAGAATTACGTAAAGTAAATGCTGAACAAAAGGATTATTTATTTTGTTACATTAAAAGTAAAACTCATTTATTTCTTCATTTTATTAAGGTACGTAAACATACGCCTATCGCCTGTATCTACGTGAACAACTGTGCCAGAATAAACAGGGAGCTTACCTGTTCATGTCTTCTATTTTTATTTATTTTTTTAAAGAAAGAGGTTATTTTTGAAGTTCGTTTCATATTCGTTCAAAACTATTTCTCAATAAAATATGAAAAAAAAATACAACTAAAATACACCAACAAATTAGAAAACTTGATCGGTTTTTGAAGTAAACAACTAGCCAAAAGAGCTAAGGAAACCATAGAGCAGATATTTTAATAGATAAGTTACTTAGAAAGCCGAAAACGAAGCAAGGCGAGACGTGCGCAATACATCGGCAGAAAGGTGAACCAACCGATTCAACTTCAATACGTAAAAAACAAACTTGGAACTGCAACATTTCATTCCCGATCGATTTTTCTACGCGTATTTCTCGTAGAAATCAGAACGTAATTAGATACGTAACATTTTTGTGGGAAGAACAATAAAGAAGTATGTGTCAAAAGGTGCCCTTTTGTGCAAAATACTCCTACTCGTTTGCCTCATTACTCTAATCACAGATGTAACACTGACAAATCTTTCGTCCTGTCATGACATCCCAAACAGTTAAGCCCTAATGACTGACGTAGCCGTAATTCGCTTTTACGGTCTAGGCCAAAGTGATTCTACATCTGAGTGTCACGTGTAATAATAGACCATAGATAAATTCATTGAATTAGAACAGATAGATGAAGTGTTGGGTTATACAGCTAATCTGTGTGGTGTTGTGCCGGCTAATCTGTTCGTAGTAACATTAGCATCTGTCCTTTGTTGCAGTGTTCAAATTGAATGATTTTGTTGAAGCCGGTTCTACACGATGCTACGAACGCTCGCTCCAATGTTGGACCGAACGTTTGGGACAAGTAAGTTCGACAGATGGTACAGCGAATGTTCCTGCTACACGGTGAATCGAATGTTTGATCCAATATTTAAGAAAACAGTTTGGTTCAAACGTTGGTCCAGTTTCAAAAATGGACGAGGATGACAGTCTATAATAATATATGTTTTAATTGTACACATTTAACGGGTTAAAAATCCCCACATCATATTTAGGCAGGCCTAAATAAAATTTGTTTTTAAAATAGTAAATTTTTAAATTATATTCTTTAAATGTATAGTATCTAATTACCGATAATCTGTTTCTGATTTTCACGGGAACTTACTAGTATCAAGTATGAAATATAAATTGTAGCCTACTTAGGCTACCTGTGAAAATTTAAATGAATAATATTAAAACTGATTAAAATTAAACACAGAGATAAACACAAACAAGACGGGTCTTTGGTGTAAATAGAGAGTAAATAGTGCTTCATATGAACGAGTCGTGTAGCCGTTGAATCGAACCAACGAACATTTTCCTTCAAACGTTGGAGGCATCCCTTTGACTCGGTGCAAAAATAAAGACATCGGCCCGAACATGGTCAAATGCGAATGTTCGACGCTCGCCATTGGACGCTCGTAGGTTTGAACAACGGCCACACGATGTGACGAACCATCAAACGTCCAACGTTGGAAGGTTTTCGTAGCATCGTGTAGAACCGGCTTGAGGTTAATGTAGGTGTATAATGTTATTTGCTTTATAAACGATTTCAAATGGTTATAATTGTATACAAGGCGTATTTAAAAAAATGTTCATAATAAATTTTTCATATTTTTTACTCGTCAAGGTTTTTCTCAATATGCATTAAAGAGTTTCATATAGAACCGTGTAGGCTACTTGTAAACTAATAGCCTAATAACGAGATGTATTCCAAGAAAAACGTGCAAACGAAAACATTTATATTCAAAGTTGCAATTTCATTGAGCAAATATAGTACGCTACTTAATAAGATAAATAAACTCTGCATAATTTAAAATATACAGGGTGAGTCAGGAAGAAATGGACATACTTTCAGGAGTGTTATACCAATGAAATAAAGGAAAAAGTGCATATAAATACAGGTTTGGAAATGCTTCGTTTTCCAGTTATTCACCATTTTGTTTCTTCTGCAAAAAAACTTAATAATTTTGGATGTAGGAAATGTACTGAACTCAAATTTTTGAAACTTGGTTGAACCAATAAAATATATAGACTTAATCAGTTTGAGTACAATTTTCCGCCAATCCTAGCTT
>JAGFPH010004584.1:16103-32128 GCA_018207615.1 Philaenus spumarius | reverse complement strand
CCAGGGTCGGGAGTAGCAAATGAGCACCGATCATGGTCCCCAGAACACTTTTAGGGTGTCATTAAAAATCATATATATATATATGTGTGTATTTATGGACGTATTTTACGTCCGATTGAGACCAAATTTTTTACACACTTTGGGTTTCTAAGTCGCTTGAACTGGTATGTTAGCCAACAAAATTAACTGGAAGTAGACCATATTTTTGACCGGAAGTAACTTTATGTATGTATGTGTGCGCACTCTAACGGACGCATTTTACGTCCGATTTGGTCCAAATTTGGTACACAGGTTGGATTTGTATGTTGCTTGAACGAGTTCGTCAGCCAACAAAATTGACCGAAAGTAGACCACGTTTTTGGCCGGAAGTATCATGTATATAATTGTGCGCACTCTAACGGACGCATTTTACGTCCGATTTGGTCCAAATTTGGTACACAGGTTGGATTTGTATGTTGCTTGAACGAGTTCGTCAGCCAACAAAATTGACCGGAAGTAGACCACATTTTTGGCCGGAAGTATCATGTATACAATTGTGCGCACTCTAACGGACGCATTTTATGTTCGATTTGGTCCAAATTTAGTACGCAGGTTGGTTTTCTAAGTCGTTTGGAAGAGTTCGTTAGCCAAAAAACATTGACCGGAAGTAGACCAAATTTTTGACCGGAAGTAACAATTTTTGAGATTTTTCGTACTAGAATTAAATTTTGTTGAAGTTTTCTTTAAAAAATAGATGTACGAAATAATTCTGCACATTTTGTTTTTTTACGCGACTTCATCTGGTTTACCCAAAAACAATTGAAACGTAAAATACAGTAAAAGTACCAGAATTAAATCCAAGGCTTTTACCGTGGTGACCAATGGCAACATATTTGGTACATGCTTTCAGCACCTTCGTGAGTAGATCAATTTCCCAAATAGTTGTTTGAAACCCAAAAACATATATAAATTTAATTTTAAAAATTCGCTCAACTCACGTCAGCAATTCAGCTGCGTGGTCGAATTATTCTATATTTTCACGAGTAGAAAACGTCCTGAAAGTTTCTCCGTTTCTTTCTGAGACACCCTGTATTAAAAGAGGTCTTGACTGACTGGTTCATAATCAACGTACAGCTAAATCTATGATTGCTAGGAACTTAGAATTATTAGGGTACCTTCATACGACTAAATAGAGGGGCTCTAAGGATTTTGCAAAATATTGATTTTAAGGGTGGGAAATGGTCAAAATTCGGGGGTTCGCTATAGATAAAATCATATAGGATGGCGCGTAGGGCGGGTAGTGCGAGTGAGACAGAGTACCTATCCAACCACACTTCCCCTCCTAAGTTTAGGCGGGGCATTGTACAGTCAACCCTAGTTATGTTGGCTTAAAGTATTTACTTTATGATATCGAGACATTTTAAATAAAACATGTACTAAACACGCTTAAAATACGATTTAAATTAAAGGCTATTTTATAACTTATAAAGTAGTTTATTATACATTTACTATAGATATAAGTAAATAGAAAATAGTATATATTTACATTACATCAAATAATTTACTGTCCAACTCTTCAAGTAGTTTCTTATGAATTTAGTACAGATATATAAAAAAAAACAATATATTTACATTACATTAAATTATTAACTGTCCCGCTCTTCAATTCAGTTAATTATTATAAATTAACTATAGATATAAGAAAAAGAAAAAACAATATGTTTACATTAGGCCTGATAATATTGGTTGCGCTTATTTGCAAGCGATTTGTGGACAAACCAAACATCTGACTGAAAAATGTTTGAAATAGAATATGTAGATCAACTAATTTTCTACAACTTTGCCGATGGAAGTTTCTTTCTACCCTAAAAATAAAAAACGTTTACGCTTTACTACGTTTTCATGTCCCGATTTAAAAAATCGAAGTATTTGTTATTGTATAAATTCCGAACATTTACTAAACTGGAAGATATTTATACTGTTAGTTGCAACATATCACGCAGATTACAAATATATAAAATGTGTCCTATTTAAATAATCCTAGTACTGTGCAGAAGCTTGTAATTGAAAGCGCGTCCAATACTAAAAATTGCTCGGCGGCCCTCTAATCGATGGATTTGACACAGACTGTATTTTTCTTACAAAACGACAAAAACTGGTGTTGGAGGGAGAAGGGCATTACTGCTTCTGCGCAAACCACGCGCCATCCTAATAGTACTACCTATACCAGTTCTATAATAGATCAAACAGCTGATTTGAATCAAATTCTTACCAACACAATTCGGGGTGTGGCCTATACTGAATCAACACACGCTTGTTGAATGCACTTAAATTGATTGCCGTAGCAACCAACTTAGGAAATTTAGAATCAGTTAATTATTTTTCACAGCCAATGGCTTTTGTTTAAGTTATGTTGACAAATTAAAATAATTTGACCACGCAGCTGAACCGCTGACGTGAGTTGAGCGAATTTCCAAAATCAAGTTTATAGGCCTATGTTTTAGGGTTTGCATTGCATTGCATTGAATGGCTGTTATCTGTAACATATAAGAATTCTGCCTCAGGGCAAGCCCTTTGGCGGTTAGTGTGATACATATACATGATTATATTAGTGTTCTTCACTGTTTAAGTATGGGTGTGTGTGTGTGTAGAGTGTTCTTCATTGTGAGTTGGGTGTATATTTGTGTTTGATTTAGTGTATTACTTTAGCAGATGCTGGATTAAAGAAGTTGGTCGTAGACGTTTGGTAGGAGGGTGTGCTTCTTCTCTTGAGATTAATCGTAGGTGTTGATATGTTGATTTAGAAGATCGTTAAAAAGTTTTGAATGTAAGATTGATAATAAATTGGTTAAGTGTAGAAATTTTTAAAGAATTTCGTATGGTTTCATTTGAAACATACCATGGAGATTGCGATATTTGACGGTGGATGGAGTTCTAGAGGCTTTCAATTTTGTTTTGATTAGTTTTAGATGTAAGACTGAACCATGCAGGAGCAGCGTATAAAATTATGGGGCGAATATAAAGTTTGTAAATCATGAGTTTGGTTGAAATGGATAGAGTGCTAGATGAAGAAATGACAGAATAAAGAGCTGCTATGGTGCGTTTTGACGATGAAATTCTGGTGAGTGTATGTTTGTTAAAATTAATTTTGCTGTCCAATGTTACCTTTAGGTATTTAACTTGATTGCTCCATTTAATTTGCTTGTCGTAGACTTCAAGTGGGGCTGGCTTTTTAAGTTTAGTTGAAAATAAAATAGCTTCAGTTTTTTCTGTGTTTAATTTAATTCGCCAACCATGAAACCAGGGAAGTAATGCGTTGATTTGTCTCTGTAGGTAAATTTTGGCATAATTTGCATTTTTATGTAAGACGTAAAAAAGTGAGTCATCAGCATAAAGGCTAAGATGAATGTGAGGCTTGAGAGGAATGTCGTTTGTAAAAAGAAGATATAGTAATGGGCCAAGAACTGACCCTTGAGGAACTCCGGAAAGAATTGGCTTGAGAATGGAAGAAGCCCCCTCAGAGATGAAAAATATAGATGAAAAATAATCTATTTGTGAGATATGATTTAATTAAGTGAATATATAACGAATGTTAGTGGGAGATTAGTTTGAAGTAATTTATAAAGTAAACCATTATGCCAAACTTTGTCAAAAGCTTTTGAAATGTCAAATAGGACTGCAGCTGTTATAGATTTGGAATTGAAGCCAGAAGATATTTTGTCAATTAATTTTGAAACTTTTAAACTTTTAGAGTTGTAGAATGTTGACTGCGGAATCCGAATTATTCGTTTCGGATTTCAGGAATGATATGGGTTTTTAATTTTGAGAGCAGGATTCGTTCGAAAATCTTTGAAAAGGCAGGCAGAAGAGAGATGGGTCTGTAATTTTAAGGAATAGATGGTTTTTTGTTCGGTTTTAAAATCATTATAATTTTGGCGACTTTCCAGGGAGATGAGAAGTGCTGGAGCTCAATGGATTTGTTGAAGATGTAGGTGAGAAATTCAATAGTGGAAGGAGGCATGTTTTTTATTGAAGTGGCGGTGATGTTGTCAGGGCCTGGAGCTTTTCTATTTTTAAGGCGATCTATAAAACTGATGACATCTGAAGGAGAAGCTGGAATGTAGTCAGGATTGGCAATGGGAATGGATAGGCGAAGATTGACATAATTATTAATATTATCAGTGAAAGTTGAATTTATAGAAGGATTTGGCGAAAATTGCTTTTCCATAGTTTCGGAAAATTTACGTGCTTTATCTTCAGGCAAGTATGATGGTCCATTGGAATCAACAATAGGATGAATTGATTTGTTTTTCCTTAGAAGTGCCTTGTTAAGCTTCCAGAGAGAGTTGTCCGCTGGGGTAACTTCTTCCAGGAAGGATTCCCATCTGTTGTTGCGATGCTTCTGTAGGAGTTCCTTAACTTCTTCCGATTTTCTGTTAAACTTGGCCTTATCAGTTGGATCCCTCGTGAATTGCCATCTGCGACGTAATTTCTTCTTTAGTTTAATGTTCAAAAGGATGTTAGGTGGGAGAGAGTGAGATTGCGATGATTTGTGAATAATTTGAGACGAGGAGGATAGTGCAATTTGAATATTTGATGTTAGTTTAGTAACTGCATGGTCCAATTGAAGAGGGTTGGTTATATTGTAGGAAGAGAGCGCAAGAGTAGAGCGTTGAAGAGTTTCATAGTATTTTCTCCAGTTAGTGATGGTGTAGGTATTAGGTGATGGAGGTCGCGATATAGGTGAAGTTGTAAGAGTTAGTAAAACAGGTAAGTGATGAGAGGATAAATCAGTAATAGTTTCGATGTGATAAGGATGAGAAATAAAATTTAGAATTGCAATATCAAGAACGTCAGGAAGAAATCTTTGGTTAGGGTGAAAATGAGTCGGTTCGTTTAGAGCTGTTACAGCAAACGTGGAGGAATCTTGAAGTAGGTTTCAACCAACAATTTCTGAAATAGGTCAATTCACGACGGTGCTGAATAACTGCAAAAATCTATCAAAACGTAAAATACTATAGAAGTACCCGGTTTAAAGCCATGGGGTGGACTCTACCGTGGGGTTGGCATGCGAAGCCAATGCATTGTGTATTGAAGATACTCCCAATATGAGGAATGGCGTGCGAACCATTTTGCAGCTATTCATCGCCGTCGTGAATTTCCCAAATTGTCGGTTGAAACCCTAAAGCATAGGCCTATAAACTTAATTTTGTAAATATGCTCGACTCACTTCAGAGGTTCAGCTGCGTGGTAGAATTATTTTTGCAAAAAATTGTTTTTTTTTTAACTTAAACAATGCTTATCTATTTTAAAAGTACAGCTTAGTTGATTGAATACTAAAACACGTTTTAAGTTCGATGTGGGTATTTCCGAACTACTGATTCCATACTGTGAAACAATTTATAAGTCCATTGCGAAAGTTAGTTTTATGTTTATTAATAAGCCTAAGGCATGGTGAATCTATTTTAACATTTTTTTCCTTATTACTTAAGGCATTTAAGATTATTGGTTTGACGCTAGGATTCTACTCGTTTATGAAAAAATGCGTTTGGAGCTGCCGGTCGGGGTTGGCGTGCGAAGAACGAAGGACTTTCAATTAGAAATATACTGAATTAAAGTAAAAATACAAAAAATTCCATCTTCGATTCGTATACTGCAAATATATAATACACTAGGGGCAATATACGTTTTGCAAAACCTGAACTACTTACTGTTATGAATAGTAGCTACAAACCGTAGGTAATTGTATACATAAGTTTCCTAAGTATAACCGCATTCTATAAATGTATAACTTGTGTATAACGAACTGGAGTACACCATCCATCAACTGTAACCGTTTTAAACTTTCAGTAACTTCGACGATAAATCTCGTTACGTCTACAGCGCTTTGGAATATTTTGTTATTTAAAGTTAATCTAATATAAAGAACCTCGATATTTTTAATGTAATATAATTTTTTTTTTTAATTACTCGAACAAATAAATCATTCGAACATTATCCATCATTTTTGTTAAAATCAATATGCGGCGTTTCGGGTATATGAATCAACAGAACTAACGTTATCAAGAGGATAAAAACTAATAGTCTAGTCAACGAATGCCCAAAAGGGGGCCCAGAAGGGAAGTCAATAAGCGGAAAGACCAACTATAGTACATTGTTTGTTGTACCTAGTAGTATAACATACTAAAAGTCCTTGACCCTAGGGGTGTCGGAAGAGGGGGGAGGGGGGGTTAAAGGTACCAGTTTTTATTTTTGGCCTATATCTCAGTAGGGGTTGGTCCTACAAAAAATATATAAATATAGAAAATTAAAGGTGAAAACATTTTCTACATGTTGCACGCCTAAAGTATTTTTGCTATCTGTAACCGTTAATGAGATATACGCTCTCGAAAATCAGTAATGTTCGAAAAAAACGTTTCTTCGCATTGGAATACATTATTATTTGTTCCCCATGAGCTCTCTCCAGTTCTTATCTCGTTCGTAGAAAGTCAAATTATTGTGTATTTCGCCTCAGTATATTATTTTATTTTATTATTATATTATTATGTCGCTATGTCGACGGAAAAATGTTTTGTTTCTCGCTTTAGTTGAGTTAGTTTATATAACGTCATACGTCCGTAGGAAGTCGAATTATTGTGTTCTTATATCTAACTAGTAGTTCTGTGAACAGTAGACCTCGCTCGTTGAAATAACAAATGTGGTTTTGAGCTTAGGTTAAAAATAGTGTGCCAGTAAGGAAGTATGCACAAGGTTTAGCCAGTGAAACATTATTTACAGTTCCCGTTATTCCGGGATTTCTAGTTCTTGTTTTTATTTCTTTTCTTGAGCTTTAACTGCTAAAGATTTTCTTTTAGAGGCATTCTGTTTTATTTAGGTTAATAATAAGATAGCTAAAAATATCGTGTTATAGAGGGACAACATACAATTAAATATTTACATACTTAAATAACTCAAACTTAACAATGTATCATAAGTTAACTTAAGTTCCATATCATATTCCGATATTAGAAATAATGAAAACAAACGATGTTAAATCGTCGTGATAGTGATCTCAACCCATGTACCAACACTTCCCACGGTGTCAAACGGTCATTTTTTGTATGTCCTTTATCGCCGCGAGGTTTCATTTGTTTCATCTCATTTTGTAATTCAAGTAAAGCCAAGTCAAATACTTTTATGAAATTTACAATGATAATTTACAGGTATACAGTTCAATTCTTTGATTTATCCTCTACACTTTCTTACATTAATATGTCATTTTTGGGCAAATGATATATTCCTAAATTACTATTCAAAACAGGCCTAGTTTTGTTAGCAGTGTTGTAGTAGGAACATAAAAACTGGTGTTTTCAAAATAAGTAATTTGAAATTGATAAATATTTTTATACAATTCTATTTAGAACTAAATTACGAAACCTTTTTACATTTACGAAAAAAATTACATTAATTTTTACTACTTTTTATGTAGGCCTAAAGTTAAACATTTTCCTTTCGTTACTGAACGTGATTGTTTCTTGAGCTAATAACTTTCTTAATTTTACTTCAATAATTTTTATTGGCATTTATGAATTCTTTAAATCTTTATCTACAAAAAAGATTTCGAACACTTTTGAATTGGTTTAGAATAAACGTATAAAAACATGGTTGAAATACAAAAACTTGGACGATTTTTAACAATTTCGAAGTTTACGGCCATTTTGTGAGCTTACCGTTAGAGATACGGAAAAAATCAAGAATCCAATTTTGTTTAAAATTTAATTTGCTTTCAGCAAAATTCTATTAGTTTTTAAATGCGACTTACGGTTAAGCCACAAACTGGATTTGGAAAAAAGTTTACACTGAGAGAAACGGTCCGGCCGCCATTTTTATTTTATTTAAGGGGTTAAAAATGAAAAATGGAAAAAACCCGTATGGCTCGGTCTAGGAATAAGGAACATTCATGCAAAAAATCATCAAAATCGGTCAAGGCGTTTGGCCGTAATCGTGAGACAGACACACAGACACACACACAGAAATGCCGAACGGTCGAGTTAAAACGGAGACCTTGCTTACGCTCGGTCAATTAGTATAAGGCAACATATGCCTAGAGATCTAGGCCAATTTTAAAGAAAACATTGTATAAATAAAATATACTACTCGGTAAATGTTGAGTAATTAAATGGCATAGCTTTTAATGTAACTAAGAACTATTTAATTACTCAATATTTACCGATTTACTTCAAATTTGGTATCAAAATAAACTGACGACCGCGATACACAACGTTATGTGATTTATTTTTATATTTTCTTGTTATAAAAAAAGTTTGCATACGATACTATAAAAAAGTAAAATTCAGGTAGAAGTGGAGCGGAAACCAGTCGACCGTGCTGACCCTCCGTAGGCTTGAACTTCCGCCTCACTCTGAGTTGAATTTTACTATAGAAGGTTCCAATGTATAACAGGTGCGGAGCGCGCAGGGGTCTCCCCTAGTATAATATATAAATAATTTTTAATAAGACCACAAAATGACCAATTCTCATTGACTACTCCCGACCTTAGGTCTCACTATATAATAGTCACTGCTAATCTTTATCTTTTCTATAGATTTTTTCATTCCTTTTATTACAATAAGACAAAAAAATAAAAAAAGATTTAGATAACAAGAGAAAAATTCAACAAACTTTAACTACAGAACTATCAAAATAAATTGAAATGTGACCCTAAAATACATACTCAAAAAATAAAGCAAAAACAATATTACTTTTAAATTCTGAAAAGAAAGTTTATAAACAACAACAACAAAATTTAAGAAGAAGAAAAAGAAAAAAGAAATTAAAATAATACATTTTCCATGTGTCTGCCCGTATTCGCTAATAAGAAATAGGAGTAGGATCAATGAAGTAGAACTAGAACTGATATTCTGTGTACACAAATTATGGCAAACGATCGAACATTTGATTTTCTCTTCGGTAAATCGTTACAGTTTTATTTGTATTTTATTTTATATTTCTATAACTGTTTTTTCTTGCTTAATTTATTGTTACGTAAGTTAAAAATAATAAAATAAATTGTAAGATGTAGTAACAATAGATCTAGTATTTAACAAAACTATTTGAACATATAACTGACAATAAAATCGGTACTTAAACAATTAACTCAGTCCTCAATCTGGTTGTTTATCCTTTTACCTCCCCATTCAGATACTCAAACAAAATGGAACGCAGAGATTGTCTTTCTTGTTAAGAAACTTGATCCTTTGTATTTAAATAACGTACCGGAAGAAAGCCGAGTGGCTTGAAAAAGTTTTAGGTCTGGCGGTTAGGCCTACTTACTACGAAGATCCAATCATAGGCCTATACCCTTGAAATAAATTAACCTAAACAACTGAGTTTAGTGAAAGGGTTTAGGTGAGAATGTCTGTCCGAATGTTGTATTGCAGATTTCAATGTAAGCAATAATAAACATTCCGAATCCTTTTACTTAGATCGAGTGATGTGCAATAAAGGGCACAACTCCTATAAAATCGAGTGTACGAGCGTAAGTACGTACATACGTGAGTAACTTACAATATAACAGCTGATTTCACCCATCATCTGTAATACTTAAACAAACCCAGCAATGGTTATACTTTGAGGTTATGTTACAACTTCAATCATTATAATTTCTTGTACAATATAACAGCTGATTTCACCCTTCATTTGCTAAAACAAAACCTAGCATAGATTATACCTTTGGGGTTATGTTTACAACTTTAATCAATATAATAAGTCTTCTTATATTATAAGTCTACAGTTTTATAATCCTTATAATTGTACACAATTACCGAGTTAAAAATCCCCGTCAGCATAGGTAGGACTAGATTAACTCTGTTGTTTTTAAATAGTGTTTTTTTTTAATTATGTATTTCTGATTATGTATCTAAATAATCTACGTGTAATTTTTAACGGAGGTTTACCACATTAATAATGGTGGGAAAATAAACAGCTCTTGTAAGAGAGCAAAACAATGCCAATCGATCAGCTTCTTTCGACTATGAACTGTGACTTTTAAGAAAATTTAAGCAGTTTGTTGGCTTGGAAGTGCTTTTTATGACATATTACTGTCTATTCCATTCAATGCTGATGTATGGTGTACGGATATGGAGAAATTCAGGTCTTGAAGGGAGATGTTACCATCTATTAATGATGTATGTTACATTTTATTATTAGTTATTCTGACATTTGCCATTATTTTTGTGTTCAAAATCAACACATACAACGTTTCGGTAATATAAACCTAGAGATCTAGGCCTAAGTAAAGAAAACTAGTAAAGCTAAAATATACCACTAAACTTAGCCATCTGCATAGCACATCTCGGAGCTGTCACTGAGAAGTAAAAAAACACAAACACAATAATTCAAACGCAGAAAAGCACAACCACACACCTGAAGGTAGACCAGAGTCAGACAAACAATTTGGAAATCACACACTAATGGCTCTTTATGTCACAGTAAAGGTTCCGGCAGTTCACAAAAAACATAAAAGAAATTGAACAGTATTCAAAACGTCTACTGTACACCTGCCATCAAAATAATTCGACCACGCAGCTAAACCGCTGACATGAGTTGATCAAATTTCCAAACTTAAGTCTATATTATTACTAGCTGACCCGTACGGCGTTGCCCGCGGTAGTTGGTATTTTCAGTCTTTTTAACGTAATTGTATTCTTTTTAAGTGTGCAGTCGGTGAGTGGTATTGGGCTTTTATATATATAGATCTTAAATAATAAAAGCACTATTGTCATAATAATAAAAGATCTGAAATTATGATTTTAGTAACTTTGATCCCCCCAAACCCCTCCTAAAATTTCGAAATTTTTTAAACCCTTTCTTAGTGAGCACCTATGGCCCTAGAGGAAGCTACATACCAAATTTCATTTCAATCCGTTCGGTAGTTTTGAAGAAATCGTGATTTAATAACTTTTATCCCCCCAAAAACTCCCTAAAATTTCGAATTTTTTAAACCCTATCCTAGCGAGCGCCTATGGAGGCCATAGAGGAGGCTACATACCAAATTTCATTCCAATCTGTTCGGTAATTTTGGAGAAATCGTGATTTAGTCATTTTCCCCCCCCCCCCCCAACCACCCTAAAATTTCCAATTTTTTAAAACCCTTTTTAGTGAACACTTATGGCACTAGAGGAAGCTACATACCAAATTTCATTCCAATCCGTTCGATAGTTTTGAAGAAATCGTGATTTAACAACATTGATCCCCCCAAATCCCCCTAAAATTTCTAATTTCTCCAAACCCTTTCTTAGTAATCACCTATGGCCCTAGAGGAAGCTACATACCAAATTTCATGCCAATCCGTTCCGTAGTTTTGAAGAAATAGTTTTTTAATAAATTTGATCAACCCAAGCCCCCCTAAAATTTCGAATATTTCAAACCCTTTCTTAGTGAGCACCTATGGCCCTAGAGGAAGTTACATACCAAATTTCATTTCAATCCGTTCTGTAGTTTTTGAGAAATCGTGATGAGTGGGTCAGTGGTATTTCGCTTATATATATATAGATATAAATTATATCTGCTAGGATAAATATGATCAGTTTGAGTATAATTCTCCGCCAATCCTAGCTTTAAGACGAACTCAAATAAAAGGGTTAAGCTAGGATTGGCGGAAAATTGTACTCAAACTGATTAAGTCTATATGTTTTATTGGTTCAACCAAGTTTTAAAAATTTGAGTTCAGTATATTTCCTACATCCAAAATTATTAAGTGTTTTGCAGAAGAAACAAAATGTTGAATAACTGGAAAACGAAGCATTTCCAAACCTGTGTTTGTATGCACTTTTTTCTTTACTTCACTGGTAGAACACTCCTGAAAGTATATCCGTTTCTTCCTGACTCACCCTGTATATTTTAAATTATGCAGAGTTTATGTATCCTTTTAAGTAGCGTACTATATTTGCTCAACGAAATTGCAACTTTGAATATAAATGTTTTCGTTTGCACTTTTTTCTTGGAATACATCTCGTTGTTAGGCTATTAGTTTACAAGTAGCCTACACGGTTCTATATGAAACTCTTTAATGCATATTGAGAAAAACCTTGACGAGTAAAAAATATGAAAAATTTATTATGAACATTTTTTTAAATACGCCCTCTATACAATTATAACCATTTGAAATCGTTGATAAAGCAAATAGCATTATAGATCTACATTAACCTTAACAAAATCATAACTTCAATTAACTTTGAACACTGCAACAAAGGACATATGCTACTGTTACTATGAACAGATTAGCCGGCACAACACCCCACAGATTAGCTGTATAACCCGACACTCTATCTATCTGTTCTAATTCAATGAATTTATCTATGGTCTATTATTACACGCGAAACTCAGATGTAGAATCACTTTGGCCTAGACCGTAAAAGCGAATTACGGCTGCGTCAGTCATTAGGGCTTAACTGTTTGCGATGTCATGACAGGACGAAAGATTTGTCAGTGTTACATCTGTGATTAGAGTAATGAGGCAAACGTGTAGGAGTAATTTGCACAAAAGGGCACCTTTTGACACATAGTTCTTTATTGTTCTTCTTGGTATAGAATATTTATGTTCGCCATAGTTTGTGGCTTCATCAGGTACATAAAATATATTAACATAAACACACGCAAAACTTCACAACAGATGTTACATTTATTAAATAAATGAAGTTGCCATTATAAGCTTCCTGGCAATATTTAAGACTGTTGTTGAACTGATAGCCCATCTGAATGTCATAAAAATCAATCCATAAGTCAAATTTAATAAAGAACTAGCTGACCCGTACGGCGTATTTTCAGTCTTTTTGACGTAGTTGTATTCTTTTTAAGTGTTCGTTGAATACCCGTGCGTATCCTACTGTGGTCATGAAAAAAAGGTTACGCTATTTAAGAAAGCACTGAAAATTGTATTCCTGTAAACTACTATATAACATGAAAAAGCTTTAAATATATCGTTTTAATTTATAGTTTTTACTAATTTTGACTTTCACTTAATTTCATTGACAATGTTGCGAGCACCTACAGCCTAAAAGGAAGCTACGTACCAAATTTCATTCCAATTCGTTCTTAGAGGGATTTTTAGTAACTTTGACCCCAACCCCCCAAACCGCCCTAAAATTTCGAATTTCTTTTAACCCTTTCTTAGCGAGGGTTTAAATTAGCTGGGGGTCGTATAAGAGATATTTGAATCACTTTGTAACATCCGCGTTAATTTAGGATGTAACAAACTGGTTCAAATAGAGTTTGTAGTTTTAAATGTATAGGCCTAATTAGTATAAGATATTGTTTAGTATTTAAATATACAATTATATATCAAAATAAAGCTACGAATGTGATATTTCAATGGCATTTAGTTTAATTCAGATTGTTTGTTTGTTTTCAATATAATATGTTTAAACTCGTGTATGTTTATGGTTATGCATGGTGTCAAATAATTTGTTTGTTATTATTATTATTGATAGCTAAAATATGTTTTGAAAAGTCTTTAAAAATTCATAGTTATGATATATTTTATATAAACAATATTTTAAACAGCATATCTCTAAGTAGGCCTATATAGATATTTAATAACCAATGTTTGAGTTGAATTATAATTCTGTAAGCATTTTTCGTTAATTTTTCCTTGTGTTTGTTTATAGTTTTTCAATCTAACCTTAAAAAGCTGTTAGTTTTGAAGAGTATTAAAGTGATTATAAATTTGCTAAGTAATGTTGCTATGGTAATGACTGTAAACAAACATAACGTGTTGCTAAGCTTTTTATACGAACAGCTGCTTTTGTAAGCTATGGTTTTGAGTTCACACAGTAAAGGCTGTTGAGTTTCTTCCAAATTTAAAACTTTTTCGGGAACCTTTTCAAATTTTTCTTTACGTATAAACCTTCTATGAACTACTGCAAACATTTTAAGACCAAAATTAGCCAAATCAGCCCAGCCGTTCTTGAGTTTTAGCGAGACTAACGAACAGCAATTCATTTTTATATATATATATATATATATAGATATAGGGATATAGATATAGATATAGATATAGATATATAGATATATAGATTACTTCCTCATCAGATTTTGTATTTATAATACCACTAGAGGTCTCGGAAAAGTGGTACTCTACTCGCTTTGCTCTCCAACCCACGCTAAGACTCGCGGTAAAGCAAACGCATAATGATTATTGAATACTATGATAATTTCACGGGGATGAAGATTGATTAGGAGAGTTATTTAAAGAGAATAGACGTAATTTACAAGTTATAAAATTTACAAAATGTGATATGGTTAAGTAGTATTTCAAACTGGTCAAATATAGCCTATCGAGTAAAACATAAAAGGTATAATTTGAATAGTGGTAGGTGTTTGAATTATATTAATATAGTACTTCAAAACCAATCAAAGTTTTCCCTTTTACTTTCTCACCATACTATAGTATAGAGAAAGTATAGTGATCGCAAAAAAAATCGATGTTGAGATTTTTTTGAGAAAAAATCGATCCGTTTTGGGACCCTCTGAGTCCAAATAAAGCGATTTTTACAAAATGTCTGTCTGTATGTACACAAAGCTAGACGAAAATTATTTGATCGATTTCAAACAAATTTGCACCAGGCATGTCAATTAGGCCTGTATAGATGTACGAAAAACGTTTTTGAAAAAAATTTAAAAACAACCCCCTTTATGGCAAAAAAAACGTAAAAAAACCAGTTATAATGTTCTTAATAAAAAAACGGCTCTAACGAATTTAATAAAATTTGGCTTATTTGTAGCCTTTAATCTACCGTACCGTATGCAAACCCGTATCTTTCTAAAAATTCTCGTTTAGGTAATAATAATAATAACAACTGATTTTTGGGTTTTTTTGGAAATAAAAGGGTTGTTTTCCAAAGATTTTCAAAACTTTTTCGTGAATCTATACAGGCCTAATTGTCATGTTTGGAGCAAGTTGGTTCGAAATCGATTGAATAGTTTTCTCTCTAGATAATAATAATAATATTTATTAGTTAATCTGCTACTTTAATAAATCACCTCTCCTACCCCGCCTACAATGATGAAGCCACTGTGAATCTGTTTAGTAATTTAAATACGTTTGTGAGAAAGTATGTGCCAGTTCCTGGTACCGTTTTTATTTGTAAACCTATAATGTGTTCTATACATTCGTGTGAACTAAGTTAGTACACTATTAATTATTATAGCATTCATAATAATAATAAGTTTGTTTGGTTTTGAGTTATCCTTAAGCGTCACGAAAATATATTAGCGAAAGGAAAAGAATATTTTATAAATAATCTTCCAAACGCAGTCTAGGGGCTATGGGCTTGCTCGCTTCGCTCGCCAACCCCGCTGGAGACCCATGATGAAGCCAATAAAAAACAGACTATTGTATACTCTAATATTTTCACGGAAATAACTATTGAGCTGTGACTTATACATAGCTAATGTACAGAGATCGAAACAGACACGACCATCCCCAATAATTCGAATTGCGGCATGCGTTGTAATTGAACCATTAATATTTAAATAATCTCTGACTCAACATTTCAAACAAATTTTGATATTACCATCTAAAGGAAATAATAAAATATGTAACTCCAGATGTTTGACTGATAATACAGTAAGCCTTTTGTTTGCTTTTACCTATATACAGTAAAAAACAGTTAGTTGTGAAGAATAATTACCTCACTTTAAATTTGACAAATTGGTTGCAAATAATTGTGTTTTGATTCACTGTGAGCTACCCTAAAATTATGTTTTTTATCAAAATCAACTGTTTCATGTATAATATGAAACAACAATTCATTGTGTTTTAATTGAATTATAATACAGTAAGCATTTTTCGTTGATTTTTGTTTGTGTTAGCTTTCATTTTGTTAACTTAACCTTAAAAAACGGTTTATTGTACAGAATAATAATCTGACACCAAATTTGCTAAGTTGGTTGCTCTGGTAATGAATGTAACGAAACATGTGTTGCTAAGCTTTTGATACTGACAGCGGTTTTATCAGAATTTTCACTGTATTTACGCTTTAAAATAGAAATTTTGCAAAATACTT
>JAGFPH010004584.1:0-14750 GCA_018207615.1 Philaenus spumarius | reverse complement strand
CTCAGACGAGTTCGTTAGCCAAAAAAATCCAACATCCGGAAGTACGTATTTTGACCGGAAGTAACTATTTTTTTAGATTTTTACTACGAGAATGAAGTTTTTAGAGTTTTTTCTAAAAATAGAAATGTAGGATGTTATTCTGCACATTTTGTTTTTTTACACGACCTTATAGCTTGCTTGGTTCACCCAAAATCGACCAAAACGTAAAATACCATAAAAGTACCCGGTTCGAAGCCAAATGGTGAAATCTCGCGAGGCCACTAGGCGCAAACAAATTCTACTAATATATTGCGTACACACAGACAGCTGATCAACGCCTTCGTGAGTAGACCTATTTCCCAAATTGTTGGTTGAAACCCTAAAACATAGGTATTACAACGGATAATAGCCGTTGTAAGGCGGGAAAAATCGGTTTTTATATTAAATTATAAAATTCGATTTTTTTCAAGCCGGACTTCGGTGAGTGTCAATTGTTAGTCAAAAATACAAGTTAAATCAGAGCAAGGCTTATCTCCCAAGATGAACCTTGATCAAGGACACGTCAAGAAAGGAAATCTGACTTAGCCAGAAGTAGCTGAGTTTTAGGGGAATAAAGGAATCCAGGAATTTTGTGCATTTGTGATTTTCATGGTTTAATACGTAGCGCTAAACGCGGGAGTTACGGCCGTGTGAATTTCAAATCATAAAAGGTAACACTACCAAAGTAAACAGGGGTTAAAGTTAAGGGAAAAGTTCAATTTAACTCGAAACTGAAAAAGTCAGACATTTTTGGAATCTACATAAGTAGACGAAAATAAAAGGTTAAATAAGAAAAAGTCAAATTATTGAAAATAAAAAGTTAGCTCAAGTGTCAAATTTCACACACCCTAAAAAGGGAGAAATAATTAAAATCAAAGGTTTCCACTCACAAGGGTTATTAGAGAATGAATAGTTCTGTGTAAAAAAGGGAACAAAAAGTAAAATTAAATTAAGATAAAAGGGTGGGAGTTTAAATAAAAGTTGAATTTTTGAATTTTAAATAATAATAAAGTAAAGAGATTTAGGGTTAGATTAACATTGTATCGTTAGGAAACCAGTAACTTAAACATTTTTCGCGTAGTAAATAAAAAACCCCAAAGAACTTTTTTGCGATTGTAGAGTAAGTCCCAGAAGAGAAAAAAATAAGTAAAAGTGGTGAAAAGTGTTAGAACTGTACAGGTGTTAAAGACAATCAGCGTAAACAAATAAAAAAGACATTGAACGCGAAAGACAATCGCGGAAATCGCGAGAAAGCGTAGACGTGCCGCGCACGCGTAAAAATCACAGTACAGACACGATTCAAAAACGTACGGATAGCCAAAAACAATCTGGAAAATGTGCAAAAAGAAAATTAAGGAAAACTAAAAAGGAAAAAAAGATACAGCGAGAAATGGAAAACAAGTAAGATTCAATAGACAAAGTTGAAGGGATGAAGCTGCGTTTACAGAAAGGGGCGTCAACTAACAACCAAATTAACCAGGGAAATTGGTGTTTTCCAGGAAAATGGAAGGAAAAGAAAAGAAGAAAATTATATAAATTTAACCAGTGCGAATTTAGACATATTTCTAGACTAAAAAAGTTTATAGAAAAGGAAAATTAGCTTACTGAAAAAATGATGGAAAGGGCTTGTAAGAAATGACGTCACGAAGTGTATAAAGGCTTAGACGCGGAAAATCGGAGAGGACTTTTGGAAACGCACTCTCGCAATCACGGACTCACTCAAGACTCAAATTGTTACGAATGTAGACTTCACGTCACTTTGCAGCAAGTATTATTCTACCAGTTCGTATACTACGTGTTATGCTAAAAAGCCTTAGTATCACGAGCACTACTATAATTTTTTCTTCGTTAAACTTAAGTAACTTTCAACTATAATTTAAACTACAAGTCAGAAGTAGTTCTTCAGGAGTAACTCTACGGCCTATCCAAATGAGTTAACGCAAAAATAACTCTATTTGGCGATACTGAGACGACATAGGCAATCCTTCAGGACATGATCTTCTAAACGGAACTTCACTTCTCACGAACCAAGGAAGAAATAGGATCAACTGTAACTCTACTAGATTCTACCAGATCTGCTCTTCAAGTACATCTGTAGCCATCATATCAACCCAACAACTTTAAATCAGAAAATCCAGGATACCAGACACAGCATCCTAGCAGCTCCAGCACCAGCCGATCAACATAGCGGCATCCATCACGGAAAACCGGAGGTGAAAAACGCTGAATTAAGGTCTGTGTAAACGAGAATACGTTGTCCCCCATTTTAATTAATTGCCTGAGTAAATTCAATACAAATATTTAAAGTACTGGTTGAGATAGGTTAGTTTCAAATTAAATTCAAATCATAAAATTAAATAAATGTAAATTCGATATTCCCTAAATTTAAATAATAAATGTAAATAAATTAAATTCAAATAAATTAAAATTAAATTGATTATAAAATTAAATTGTCTGCCAAGCCTATTAGAAATTAGAATTATAGGTTTAACATTAATATTGTATAGAAATTGTATGTACAAGCAGATGGTGAGAAAATCGAGTTGTTTATGTTGATTTTTGAATAAATTAATTATTAATTTTTATACTGAAATACTGAGAGTAATCAATTACCTGTTTTATGGTTATCCATTAATGATATTTTCCTTTATTAGAAATAGTCTAATAAATGTGTTTAGCTGTAGAAATAATCAAAGCACAAATAAGGTAAGTTATAAGGGCTGTTCCACTGTCCTGATTTCCCTGAGATCAAAAATAATCAAGAGTTCTCGTAGATTAAATTCAGAGCTAGTAAACTTATTAATTTCTGGAAGCTATTTTAAAGTGTTAGAGTCAGTCGAAATACTTATAGAAATAGGTATCAGACACCCAGTTGCATCACCTAAGCTAAAGATAAAATTTTGGCTAAAGGCTTCCAGTAGGTGTTGTAACTTATTGTACAACAAAAGAGCAACGTCAGCACGCGATTGTTCGTTGCATAATTATTGTCTCCCGCAACGTGGGGCTAGAAAAGTCTCGAACGGGAGGTTCCGTTGAAGTATATAAACTTAATTTTGGAAATTTGCTCAACTCACGTCAGCGGTCCAGGTGCGTGGTCGAATTATTTCTTATTCAATTTATGGGGAGTTTATGGGACACAAACTGGTCGATCGTGTTTTTGTAAATACTTTCTATAGTTTTTTCCTCTGCAGAAATGTACGGTACGACCTTGCATCGAACCTAGTATATTTCTTGATAGCTGTCATCTTGCTAATGATGACACGCAAACCCAAGCCCCGTCAACCACTTTGTGCAAACGGTCTACGTGTATAAAATAAGGGTCACCTTACAGATGACTGTGTTTTATTTCCCTGTTGTGTTTCGCCCACCCTCAAAGCATTTCACTTTCATTGGTGTCACATATTAGTGTTAATTTAATTTCACTCGTTTACGGTTCGGGGAAGCGTATTCTACTAAAGCGAGATTAATTAAAGAGAGGATCAATCAAAGGCTGCCAAATGAATAATTAAAAACTGTAGCGTTGCGCGCTCAATTCGTATCGCTCAAATACATTATTGTCCATCAATTCATCGATAAATCTACTTTCGTGAATCTATACCGCACCTTTTGCATAATTTTATATAGATTCACTAGCTGACCCGTACGGCGTTGCCCGTGGTGGTTGGTATTTTCAGTCTTTTTAACGTAATTGTATTATTTTTAAGTTTTCAGTCAGTGAGTGGTATTTGGCTTTTATATATATAGATCTTAAATAATAAAACCACTATTGTCATAATAATAAAAGATCTGAAATTATGATTTTAGTAACTTTTATCCTCCCAAACCCCTCCTAAAATTTCGAAATATTTCATACGTTAGTGAGCACCTCTGGCCCTAGATGAAGCTACATACCAAATTTCATTCCAATCCGTTCGGTAGTTTTGAAGAAATCGTGATTTTAGTAACTTTTATCCCCCCAAACCCCTCCTAAAATTTCGAAATATTTCATACCTTAGTGAGCACCTCTGGCCCTAGAGGAAGCAACATACCAAATTTAATTCCAATCTGTTCGGTAATTTTGGAGAAATCGTGATTTAGTCATTTTTACCCCCCAAACCCCCCTAAAAATTTTTGAAAACCCTTTTTTAGTGAACAATTATGGCCCTAGAGGAAGCTACATACCAAATTCCATTCCAATCCGTCAATTAGTTTTGAAGAAATCGTGATTTAATAACTTTGATCCCCCCAAACCCTCCTAAAATTTCGAATTTTTTCAAACCCTTTCCTAGTAAGCACCTATTTCCCTAGAGGAATCTACATACCAAATTTCATTCAAATCCGTTCGGTAGTTTTGAAGAAATCGTTTTCTAATAAATTTGATCCCCCCTAATCCCCCTAAAATTTCCATTTTTTTTTTTAAGTTTTTTAGTGAACATTTATGGCCCTAGAGGAAGCTACATACCAAATTTCATTCCAATCCTTTCCTTAGTTTTGAAGAAATCGTGATTTAATAACTTTGATCCCCCCAAACCATCTCTAAAATTTCGAATTCTTTCAAACCCTTTCTTAGTGAGCATCTATGGCCCTAGAGGAAACTACATACGAAATATCATTTCAATCCGTTCGGTAGTTTTTGAGAAATCGTGATGAGTGATTGAGTGGTATTTCGCTTTTATATATATAGATTCTTATTCATTTGAAGCGTAATAAAAAAAATGGAAACGATCTAAAAGCTTGTCTTCAGTTAAGTAGAAGACGATTTTATTAGTACAACATATAAAAAAAAATCAGTACCAGAGCAACGAAAGTTGGAGAGCTCTCATAAAACTTTGAAACATTACACACATATCAACAAACGAACCACACAGCCTAAGACAACATCGACAACAACGAAAAATACTAAAGAATTTAAACGCTGCAGATGGATAGAGCTGTAATAGTATGTATTTATTAAACACTAGAGGGCTCCGCCCCCCCTACTCGCTTTGCTCGCCAACCCCCGCGGTGACTCGCGTCGAAGCAAATGCAAACACGTTATTTTATATAATCTTTAAATACTATTAAATTCTAATATGTCTTATTTATTTGTAATTAGTTTATAACATAGTGGTTTCTTATTTTTAAATTCCTTAATTTATTAAGGGTCGGCTCTAGCTGTCGGCCATGTTGGCTGACATTCCATAACACCAATGTTAAATTAAAATCCAAATTTTTCCTTTGTTTTTGATCGGAAAATTATAAACGATATGTAATTTTAAAGCTATAGTCAATATGCATTCAAATAGCTTTTTTTAAACTAAGAAAAATATTTTGTTTAATATTTACTAACAATTCAAAACATTGATTTTTAATATTTTTTATGTTGTCACTATTAATTATAGCGAAAATCTACCAAGCCATTCGCATGAAGAATTTCGTCTCCAAGAGTTTGATATTTTTTAAAACGCTATTTGAACAATTGCGGGTTTTAAATGGATTTAGGCTGAGCAATGTCCGCGTAACCTACCGCCGCTATAGGGAGTCGCAGGTTGTTTTCTGTTTTACTAGAGCTGACCCTTAGGGTGTATTCTCTAGCTTTAAAGAAAGTATAAGATTCGACATTTTTTATGGAGGTTGTTAATATATTTTCTAACCTTAGCAGGACGTGACAAATTGTCAATCTATGATACTTATTCTATATTGTATGTTGTAAGAAATAAAATGCAGAAAATTTAAGCTCACTAACTTTAAGGGAAAATTAGCAATTAATTTATATTCTTTTAGGGGTTGTTATCAAATTTTTACCCCTTAGTAGCAAGCGACAAACTGCAAATCTAGTTTACGTTTTCTATGCGTATTTTAAGAAATAATGTAGACAATTTCCGCTCTCTAGCTTTAAGGAAAGTATAACAATTAATATTTATTTTTTTAGGGGTTGTTCCAACCCTTACACCAAAATTAATTCTAGAATATGTTATTCAGGGATAGTGTAGCTTTTTTATTAGTAAAACAACTTTTTTTCAATCGGTTCAGTAGTTCCAGAGATTACCCCAAACATACAAACAAAAAAGTGTTACCTCTTTATAATATTAGTATAGATAATCTATAAAATGGTTTTTAATAATTAAAACAATCATATCTTCTGAGAATACTCTTAGTCCAAAGACTGTCAGATGGGATGCCATGACATGTTATTACTTTACTCATTGGACAAATAAAAAGAAAAGAAAGCATATCGGCCGATTAAAATGTGTACAATTAACTAAAAATTACTCTTTATAATCAGTAGGGAGAAATAAAACCACCAATATCAGAAAGAAGATAAAGATACTAAAATTAATAACATACAAATTAAAGTATTTGATTAATGATTAATAAATCTAAATGCCCTGGCATTGCTGTAGAATTGACTTATTTTAATCCAATGTCTTCCATTCAAGGAATTTAATAATTATTGTTCGAAGAATTCATCCCTTCAAAAACTTTGGCGTCTAAACACTATTAGTATATGAAGACAATTAAATATAAAATAATAGTTTCAAAATTTTCCAACTGAAATAAATCTGTTAGGTTTCGTATAGATGCAAGAGAAAAGGTTTTGAAAAATGTTGAAAAACAACCCTCTTTGGCCAAAAACCCCCAAAAACCTATTATTATTATTACCTAAATGAGAATTTTTAGAAAGATGCGGTTTTTTGCATATGGTAAAGTACATTAAGGGCTACGAATAAGCCAAATTTTATCAAAATCGTTAGAGCCGTTTTTGAGAAATTTATATTTTTCTCGTTTTTTGGCAATTTTTTGGTGGTAAAACCCCTTAAAAATCAAGAATTTGAAAAAATGAAAAAAACACCTGGATATATTTCAGAACTACACCTACATACAAAATTTCATCAAAATCGGAGCGTTGGTATGGTTTCCAGCTCTGTACACATACTTACAGACACACGGACAGACATCACCAAAAATCCACTTTTTGGGGTTCAGGGAGCACCAAAACAAATAATTCCACTAAAAATATTTTTTGGTTCAGGGAGCACCAACACAGATAATTCCACTAAACATTTTTTGGGGGTTCAGGAAGGATCCAAAAGAGATAATTCCACTAAAAATTCAAATTTGAAAATTTGGACGAAATCAATACTTTCTCCATATACTACGTATAGGGTGGAGAAAGTAAAAAAGGGTCATAGACTGACATTTTGTCACGTGTTGCTAAGGGATGAAAATGTAACAACCCTTATAAAAAATGTTGATTGTTATACTTTCCTTGAAGTTATAGAATAAACCCTTAATTTACATATTTAATAGTAGGCCTATTTATATAAAATAACCTGTATGCATTTGCTTTGACGCAAGCTACAGCGGAGAACTCTAGTCCGACATAAATTAAATATAAAGCAATCTTATCTAAACTTGTCTTAAATGTTGTTTAGTGTGATTATTTTCAGCCTATTGTATACAAGTGCGACAGTAATGAACAGAAAGTTCCCCAGGGTCTTATGTAAGGGTTTCATTACTGGTTGTGGAACTCATAATCACTTGTAGTACATCCCTTAACTCCTCAGGGGAAATAAGTAAATCTCGACTAAGGGAGGTTCTGACTAGAGAAATATTTCTGATAATAATATATATAGTGTTTGTATGTAGGTGTTGCTTCTCCATTAACGGAAAGCAAATATTTTTCGCGTTTTATGTATGTACATCATTAGGAGAAACGCTAATATTTTAATTCAATCTCATATTAAATAAAGGTAAATTAATGTGTAGTTATAAGCAATTAAGGCTCTTCTGTACCGTCTTTATACTTAAATGGGTTATATAGCATTTATTCTCCACAAAAGTTTTTATATTTTTCAGCCATTTTTTGGAACATAATAATTTTTACTTTCTAACCTGATTATTGAGTACTTAAAGAGTCCAGTACTAAGATATCATAAACAAAATTTCAAAAAAGTATGTTTTCTGACAAAAAGACGTGGAAAATTATTATTTACTTAATGACAAATTAACAATACTTCAGTTACTTTACTATCGGTTTAAATATTACGTGTAAAGGAAAACATAGTTTATCAGCACCATCTCGGAGCGGTTACAACAAGTTTGCTCGGTTCTTATTAAATAAGTCTGTATAGTTTGTATTCGTGAGACGTTTATAATAGCACAAACGTAGCCTATATATACGGGCGTGCCACTGAAAAGGTTAAGTGACATTAAACAAGTTTTTTTTCTTAAACACCTGTTTTATTTACCTGCTATACTACAAAAAGGTTTTACTGTATTAAGTATAACAGGGCTGTTTATCTTTATTAATGCAGCACAGCTAAATACCTTCATTCCCTGATTATGCCTTTTTGTCCCGTCCGTTACAGATGAAAAATAATAACTTCTTCAATTTGATAATGTTGATGGCAGAAATTAATATACTGTAATAAGCTATGCAATCTCATAATTATTCAGAATATTTAGTATTGTGATGACTTCTTTAATAGAACTGAAATATCAACAAAAAGGACAACAGCTCACATTCCGTTCCATTTTGTGTCCCGTCCGTTACAAATTTTCTAACTCAAACTGCTCTTACCCTAAAAAATATGTTTTAATAATCTCTTGGATAATGATATAAATCAACTCTTTTTAAAACTACACATATGGTCAAAGTTAAATTAAAGCTTGTCATTTAAGCTAAATTTTATTCTGGAAGTAAAAAAACATGGTAAGTGTGTACCGTCCGATACAAAAGAATGGTTTAGTACAAAATAATAATTTTTTCAGTTTGTTTTATTTACCACCTGACTTATAATTTACGGCTCCTTTTAAAAAATACTCAAATTCATTCACTAAGTATTCCATTGTGTTACATCGAAACATAATGGTGCTTGCGATGTAATACATGCATGACTTCGTGGGTTCGATTCTGTCTTGGGACGTTCCTTTTTTCCTGTGATAATTCACTTCACAAGAGATACGAAAACAAAGTGAGAACTTTAAATAGAAAATATTATTTATTGTGGTACAAAACTATGAATTGTAATTTTTAGAATACATTTGAAATGAAATTTGGAAAAGAAATAAATACATTAGAAAAAACTTGTAAAATTAAAACATTATTTAAGCTTTAAGGGTCTGCTGTAGTGGCAGTCATCTTCGATTTTTATCCCATAAAAGCAATGTTAAATTTCAAATCATTTATTTCGTTTACTTTGTATCATAAAATTGTTTGCAAGGTCTCATTTTAAGCACAGTCACAATACGCATCTGTCTTGCAATTTACATTTTTTTAAATGCTTTTGATTTGTTATGTAATTGACATTTTGTAAGTACAAAGTTTGAATTTTTTTCCTAACACAATAAAAATTAACAATGAAAATTAATTTGCAAGCCGGATCCGAAATTTTATAAAGAATATTCATTTTTTTTTTTCAACACTCAATTACAAAACATAGACTTATAAAATGGGTTGAAATGAGGCAATGTCAGTAGAGTCCCGGATACTATAGCGTAAAATGGAGTGGGGGAAGGTCATTGACCTTGGGCCACGCCCCTTTTTTTGGGTGTTTTTTTTGGGTCTTTTTGGTTCCTAACCCAAGCCACGCCCCCTTTTTTTGGGGTGTTTTTTTGGGTCTTTTTGGTTCCTAACCCAAGCCACGCCCCCTTTTTTTGGGGTCCTAACCTAAGCCATTTTTTGGGAATTTTGGATTTTGGGTTTTTTTTTGGGGGGTACATTTTTTGGAATTTTTGGATTTTTGAAGATTTTTGATTTTGGGGAATTTTGGATTTTTAAAGATTTTGGGGAATTTTGAGCCGCCATCTTTTTTTTTGGCAGCCATCTTGTTTTGTAATAATTAATATTTAATTTAATTTAATTTTTTGCTTTGAAAAAGTTTGGGTGTCGCCGAGAGTCGAACCGGGTATCCCCATGACCCGAGTCCGCAGCGCTAGCGGTTAAGCTAGGCCGACTCTGTTGAGAATGTACTGTTTTGTGAAGTATATAAGTTTACCATCCGTCAGCAACCTTGTGTGAGATACATGGTGTTATAGTGTCGTTGGGATATAGTATAAATTGCATTATAACAACCCAAACATTACCGATCGTTCCCGAATCCGACCGAAGGTCACTTAGAGAAATTATTAGCTTTAAATTGTTATAGTACCCTTGTAATATAGTATAAAGTGCATTATATAAACCCGAACACTACCGAATGCCCCCGAGTAAACCCGAATCGGACTTAGTCAAAATAAAGACTAGCAAACCGGTTTTTTCCGAACGTAAGGCTCTCCCACAACCCCCGAAAGTCGTACCTGGGCGAAATAAAGCTTAGACTAACCATAGGCGGTGCCGCAACCCCTTGTAATATATTCCTACCGGTCTTACCCGAACCAAAACGACGGACTTGACCGAGCTTAGGCTTCGCTGTACCCCGAATTATTTTTATAAAATGTGTTTTAATGTATGGAAAACCGAGATAACCCGAACGTAAGGTTCTGTCCGAGTTCAACCGAAGGGGACTTAGCCGAAATAAAATTTTGGCCAAAATTAGGCTCTGCCGCATCCTTGCAAACCACACTTACGCTAACCATAGGCGCTCCCGCACCCCGTGCGTATGATATACACTGTTTCTAACAGTCTTACCCGAACCAAAACGCCGGACTTGACCGAACTTAGGCTTCGCTGTACCCCCGAATTATTTTTATAAAATGTGTTACATTGTACGGAAAACCAAGCTAACCCAAACGTAAAGTTCAGTCCGAGTCCAATCCGAACTTAGTAAAAATTAAAATTTTGGCTAACATTAGGCTCGGCCATAACCCATGCGTATGATATACGTAACTACATAACCGACCAAAATATAACGTAATGTTTCTAAAAAGTAAAGCAAGTTGTATTCGGTCTAACTCAACCCCGGGGGTCACCCCTCCCCAAAATTTTGCAACAAAATTTCGAAAAAACGGAAATGTTAATGTTTTTAACGGAGGCTTAAGTGCAAACGAATTCTAAAATATATTTCGTACACGCAGGCAACTATTCAGCACCGTCGTGATTAGAGCTATTTCGCCGCAACGAAATTTCTCCGCAATGGTTATTAATATAAAATTCACTCAACTTAACGTAAGGCTCTGCCGAATCCCATGCGTATGATATAACTGTTTCTACCGGTATTTTTCAAACATAAGGCTCTGCCGCAACTCTTACAAACCGTAACTAAACCGAAATAAAACTTTAGCTAACCAAGGCTCTACCGCACCCTTGTGTATAATATACGTAATTACATAACCAAACTTAATCGAATCCGACTGTATTACTTAACGTTAAAACTTTCTCTAACTAAAATTTGTTTCAATATAAATTCTCCATATGTTTGTCGGTAGACACGGTAGCTTAGTAACACAATCACGGTTTTAGCTTTAACATTAAAATTATCAATAATTACTCTATGTTGTGTACCGTTTAATCGATTAGTTATTAATAAAATGTCTCTGATTTATAACGCGATTCTTTTTACTCGATACTTTACCACTTCTACGACCTTAAGCTCTGCCACACCCTTGATTTACATCAAAACGTTCGGTAATGATTTTATGTTCTAAATTATTTATTAGCACGATTATACTTAACGCTTTTCCCCCGAATTTTGTAGTCTAATACTTTTAACTCACTAAAGTTTCTGTACATTGTTATAAAATCGACACCCCAGCTATATGCTGACCAGACATTCCAATAGTTAGCAAATGTAATGTAAATCTTTTACAAATTTGGTGGCCCAGGCCTATCCGATCTTTTCCGAACTAAAAACTTAGACTTCGCTGTACTCGTGACTGTTTATACTGTACAAACCCCGCATAGATTGTACTTTGAGGTTATGTTACATCTTCAATTATTATTATAATTACTTGCCCGACGTAAGGCTCTCCCGAGTCCAGCCGAACAACACTTAGCCGAACTAAAAATTTGGCTAACCTAACCTTAGGCTCTGCCACACCCTTGTGTATGATATACGTAATTACATAACCAAACTTAAGATGTAGACTTACACATTCCAAACGAATCAGCAAAAATTTATGTTAGCATGTGTAGAACGCCGAGTCGGCAGAATTGTATCCGTTGTACTGTCTAATGAATTCGCTGATTCTCTACCAGAACGCGCTACCATCGGACGGGTTAATATTTCTCTACCAGAATGCGCTACCGTCAATACCTTGTAAGAAATAAATTACATTTAAATTCTGTTTTATTATTTCCCCATATTTACCATGGTTGCTATTAATTGCTAGTTTTCAATACACAATGTTGTGCAATAGCCTCTAACACTATTGTACTAAAATCTCGTTACACAGCGTTAATCCAGGAGTCAAGGCGGTCACTGACCCCTAGACATGTACAAAATCCTTGTCACTCTTTTCCAAACACTTTTTTTCTTGTTCACATTAAAATGACAATTTTATAACAGTTACAGTAAAGAAATGGTTATAGGAATGACTCATTAAAACAACTTTGTTACACAAATACAGTTTATTATTAATAATTCCCTCTCATTACAACACTAATATTTTAAAGTATTTACAGTAATAACGGCTATTAGAATACAATTTACATTGGATATAAATAAAAATACAATGTTTTGGCCATTCGCCCTGCCAATAATTTCGGTGTTTACAGTCCGTGTTGTTCTTTTAACTTAAGAAGAGAATCGTAATAATATTTAGCACTTTTTAAGGCACACTTACTGTCGTATTGAAAGTGCTGAGGTAATATACAATTAACCTCTGTACAGTGCGAGTATCTTTCCATCTCTGGTAATTCTTCCACGTGTGGCAAAAGCTTTCTCAAAAACTGAGCTTTTTCCAATCCTTTTGTGAAAATTATGGAAAACGGTTTGCAAAGCGTGCGTATCACGTCTTCGTCGTAAGGAACGTCACCTTCTTCCCAGCCGATATGATGATAGTTTTTTTGTAACCAAAGGGCTGTCCTCCGAGCGCCACTATTCAGTTGATCAATTGTATAAGGCGGCTTGAAAACAACGACACTGGAGAAATTCTCACCGACTATAGCAAACTCTTTGATTATAAACCTATAGTTGTTATCGTGGTAACCGTGAAACTCAACTACTGCCTGCATGTTTTTTGAACAACTTCACCTCTTCGTACAATCTGTCCACTTCCTGGAGTGTGCTGGAAACGAGTTCGTCTGTGGTCAGGCACTCAATGATGTACTCGCGCAAATCCTCCTCGTAATAAAATAATTGTTTAATACGAAGGTTTATCAGAGGTATGGCGTCTTTAAACAGCCCCCACTCCGACAAGTTCAAGTTTAAAAAATGCTGACCGTCATTGAATGTAACATAACGTTTTCCAAACACCGTTGTTACTCGAATATTCCCAACACTTAGAGTAAAACCATGAGTAGCCTTTCCTTCAAGAGCAGAAGTTATGTCCAAAAGTAATATTTCGTTAAACACTTCGTCTGTAAAGAAAACAAATACGAAAGATCTTTACCTAAATTTCCGAACCTCATTTGAGCGCTCCAAGTCGCCTAACATTAATTGATTTTGTACATGATTATGCAGTTATTTTCTCGTTCTGAATATATTTACTTAAAGAGGGCCAAAACGTTCAGTCGCGTAGTTTTTAATAAGTGTGTGATCAACTGGAATTCATACTGCACACATAAAAGTACGTATACACACGAATCCATAACAATTGAATACCTCCGCCGTACAACGTTGTAACTGACAAAAGTGAAATTTTACAGGAATCAAAAAAAACTTGTTATATAGCATAATTATTTTAGTAGGTGGTTTATTTTTATACAATAATGTTAATTTTAACTGTATACTAATTACTTTAAAATATTACCTTTTTACTGTGCCGTATAACTGAGTTATTGGTGATTTTAAGTGCAAATTCGAGAGAACAACGTTGTAACTGATGTAAGATACAACGTTGTTCTTCTTACAAGTCAGTTTAATTGTATAATACAGGTTTGGAGAAAAGTGACAATACAGATATAAAAATAGTTAATTGTTACAAAATTTGTTATACAATATCTATATTTTCCATGGTATGATGTTTTAATGTCTTGGGTACATTATAATAAAGAGTAGTCAAATTAATCAAAAAAGTAAATTTATTGATTTTGGTTTAAAAATACAAAAAATTCAAAATGCTATTACGTTGTACTTGGCTTATATTAACCGTAAACATTTGAATCTCGAATTGTAATTCTATAAAAATATTTAGTTGGAATATTACAAAACTAGATTGAATAAATAGATTGTAAAACATAAGAGTTCCTATACTACGTTGATTGTCAATGCTCAATAGGCGTAGATACAACGTTGTTCTATTTACCATTTCAGGTGGCAATTTCCCTGGGACTGGCTTCTTCCTCTTAGAAATGTAAGGATTCCCAGCATCCCTGGACATCTTACGATGTTTGTCCTTCCATTCTGTAGCCCTAACTTTCCATTTTCTTCCGTTATTAAGGCATTTTCTGGTCACCCGGTGACAAAACTACGTCTTTGGCTGTCGACATCGCGCTAGATACAACGTTGTACTGCACTCAGAGACCAGTTTCCCGCTATTTCAAACAGCTGTTCAGGGCTACCAACATGAAATTTCATAAAATGAAATTTACCACGCGATGCAGATTGATAATTACAACATTGTTCTGTTAAAAACTCATTTTTGAAAAAGTTGTCAGTTACAACGTTGTACGGCGGAGCCATTCAATTCTAAGAGATTTTACACAAATTAACAGACAGCATTGTACCAGT
>JAGFPH010004583.1:101307-116331 GCA_018207615.1 Philaenus spumarius | reverse complement strand
AAGATTGCTATTGCTGCAAACGTAAATTGAAGAGGGATGAAAGGAAACTTCGTGTACCTCAAATACATAAACTAAAAGTAAGTAACTTAAACTTGTTCAACCATATGTACTAAATTAGTTAATATTATTATTACTAATTTTATCTGTTATAATTATGTGGTATTCTCTTATCGCCATCATTTATAGGTTCTATAATAAAATTCAATAATGTTACTTTAAATTTAAGTTAGTCTCTTGCATTCAAACCGTTCACGTGCGCGACTTGCTATCCCTGGCGCGCCTCGATACTACTACGAATTTTCCACGCCTACTCTTACAGAATTCAATGTAGCTCTGTTGTTTTTGCACTGATTTCCAAAAACTTGGTGTTGTTGTACTACTTGTTAGTTTTTCTAACAATAAATGTTCTGTAACATGTCCTAAAAACGTAGACTATCTCCGATATTTCATTTTAAAGTAATTTCAAATTTTACTTTTTGCAAGAAATGTTGATTGGGGCCTAAAGTATAAGAGATAGAAGAAAAGTTGTTATAACCTTTTTGAAGGGAAATATATTTAGGCGTAGATAGACGCTTAAACCACCTTTCTATCTTTAACCGTTTTAGAGTTAGACGCGGAAACGTAAACCATTCACGCGCGCAACTTCCCCCCCTCCCCCCGAGTTGTGACCACCCTAGAAACGCGACATCATCGATTTTGTTCATCTACTAGATATCCCCAACAATAATCAAAAGTCAAACTTTGTCAGACTTTCAGTGCATACTCAACCTGTGTAGCGCCTGGACTATAGGGAGAGCACTGAGTAAGGTACAAACTAGCTGACCCGTGCGAATATTTTCAAATTAGGAGTAGGCCTACTTACTTGATTTAATTAAGTAAATTACGTTTATTTATTTACGTTAATTTATTTTCTATCTTTTATATTTATGTGTGTTATTTTTATTTTAATGATTGACTATTGTTCGGGGCTTTGTAATGTTGTTTGTGTCTTGATCATATTTTATATTTTGTTGAATTGTGTATAGTTGTATTTAAATTTTAACCCTTTCCACTCGAGTGTCGGGGCAGCCCCATACCCTACTAATCCGCACAAACTCCTATGTCGGGCGAGCCCTGAACTCGCTATGATAACGTTCTTTGATTGCAGTTGAACAGATGTAGTTACTTTGATGACCGCTATTGTTGAAGTTTGAGATGTGCTGCTATCTGTGGAATGTTTTTAGGACCATTTGAGTTCAGTTTCTGTGGTAAATAAATCTTAGAATATGTAATGTTTGACGTCTTTGGCCGGTCCGTAAACAGCTGTTTGCTCTCGCCGTTGTTTGGTTCCTAGTTACTACGCAGTGTTTTAGTGAGCTTACGCGTTGTTTAGTTTTGTTGTACTAGGTTATCGTGTGTAATTATTTTCACAGTTTATTTTTGAATATTGTTCTTTTTATAATAATAATGATTGTTGTGAAATAAAATGAACGAAGACGACGGCAGTTTGTTACAAAATGACGTTAGTGGTGACGGAACTTTTGTTTCGAACCTGAGTGATTAATATATTACCAATCAGTTTTGAAAAAAGCTTTTCCTACTAGTTTTGATCTACATAATACTGTTGTTAAGCAATATAATAAATAGTTGAGGCAATTTTGTACAAGTCGGTGTCAAAACTAATTGTTTTCATAAAAACTCATTTTTTACAAAAAACTTGTTTTTCAATTATAATTCTTTTATAATTTATTATTGTGTCTAAAACATGTGTAAACCACTTAATTTTGTTTATAATGATATAGACTACAAAAAACAAGCAACAAATATAGGTCTTCACATTGAACATTTTTCCAAAATTCTTGTTTATTCCAGTTTTTTGTTACAAATTTATATTTTTTAGAACTGACAGAAATACTTTTTTTTTGAGTAAACATGTTACAGAGCAATATTCACTCAAAAGTAGTCTGACCTGATAGCAACACTAGGTCCCCAGTAACTCGAGTGGAAAGGGTTAATGTAAAAAAAATTTGTGATTATGTGTACATTCTGCTGTCATAATTATGATTTTTATAAACTTTGTAGGGTTGCTGGTGTACCAAGCATTATTATTATATTATTATATTGCATGCCTACTTGTAAATTATGGGACCTGCCTTATACAAATGTAATATTTGTCAAAAAAAAGGATGAATAAAAGATTGATTGATTGATTGATACGTTGGATTGATTTGTGTGATAGATTATACTTGCATATACCGTAAAATTGGGTGAATAGCAACAGTTTTGAACTTTGAGTTTAAATTTCAAAAGTACTATAAGAGATATGGCATTGAGACCTACCTCGATTTATGGGTCTTCCCATCTTCTACAAGCCTACAGCTTCATATTTTCTTTTTCTGGCAAGGTAAAATGAAAAAAAATTAAAATCATGCTGTTTCTATACACCCCACTGAGCGGGGTCAGTAGAAACAGGCATTGTTTTTTACGTCTGTTTCTATTAAGGTAAGACAGCAGTCCCTATCTCGTCCATGTTAAAACAGCCATTTTTAGGTACACATAACTTTTACAAATATTAACCTATCAACTTGAATTTTTTTTACAAAATTTTATACATCATTATATACAATAATAGGAAGCAAACGTTTTTTTTGAACAAAAATAGGGTTTTCGTACAACTTTTAAAATTTGATAAAATATTGTGTAATTTTTCAACACTCAATATTTTTTAAATCAAAAAGTTTCTAACTGTCAAAGAAATTGGCTCCTATTATTATTTCTTAGATGACAAAAAAATGTTTATGGAAATTGGTTGTGGGAAAAAAGTGTACCTAAGTTTAAAAAACTCAACTTTTGGAAAACAAGAAAAGAAGTCAAAACCATGTAAAATAACTATTGTTTTCTGTACTTGATTATTTTTAAAAAAACCCAGCTCCGTAGGAGGGTTATTCTTCTTTTTCCACAACTTCCAGTCTTCTTTTAGCAGTGTTCTTTGCCTTACTGTTTTTTTAACATTCTATTCTTCATTTTAGTTGATCCTAAGGCTCCTAGATGGAGTTAGTGTAACGACTAGGCAATATGGTTGCTTTGTAAAGTAGCTAAGAGCGTTGGATTATGTACAAGCCTTCGTAGCCGAGAGGTAACGTGGGGTCTTTCTGATCAGAAGATCCCGGGTTCAAATCTAGTGAGACCAGGTAGCTTTTCATATCTGTGGTTTGAGGGTAGGAGGGCGGAAGTAAAGCAAACGGTGGTTGGCTCGCTTCCAAGCTGACGGGATATGACTAGTTACCTGGTCTAAAGGCTTGAGATGTTTTGCATAATTTTACTGTAGTATTTCTGTATATATATATATATATTTTTTAACCAACCTACGACATCAAGTTTTTTGGAAAAAAAAAACTTAAATATCAATTTTATATTTTTATATTTTATATTCAACATATTATTTGATAATTTTTTGAAATAAAAAATCATGCATTTAAGGGTTAAAAAAAAAATATTTTTTTCCGATTTTCGACTGCTGTCTTACCTTAAAGAATCTGTTGGGGCAACAGAAACAGTATGTATTGTTGAAGGATGGATAGCAACACAAAAACGAGTATAGGTATACAAGTTATAAAAAATAGTACAATTCAAACATGTGAGGTGATTGGGTATGGTACTTGCATGTAAAGTTTAGAAAGCGATGAAAATCAGCTAAAACAAAAAAAGTTTCTTTGTAATACCAATAAATCCAAATCTCAGTATTGCCAACTACACAATACCACATTTCCCTAAAAACTTACCTTATTTTCATCCGATAACCAAGAAATATCCCTGTTTACATTACTTTAACCCCTATTACATGATGTTGAATTTTTTCGGAAGTTTCGTTTCTATTCACCCCACTGTTGCTATTCACCCCATTTTACGGTAGAATGTAAACAATCTAACTAACAGCTGTCATGTTAGTTTTTTAAACATATTGTTTATAATAGATGACACCTTTCATTAGAAACCATATGAAGTATAATATAAACAATTTTGAAGTGAAAACTTCTTTAGCGGCGTTGGGCACTTTTTGCTTGGGGAAAAAGCATTGAATTCGCGACCGTTACCACTCGAGATATAGTATGTATTATATATATATATATATATATATATGTATGTACGCAACGCGAATATACTACATAGCACTTCTTATTGGGAGAGGAAAAAGCATCAAACTCGCGACCGTCACCGCTCGAGATATAGTATGTATGTATATATATATATGATATTTGTGTTATATGTATATTAAATACCAAAGTCAGCAAAGTCATTAATGTTTTAAATTATTTTATCCTTATTCCTCCTCCTCTAATATTAGTACGGACAAAAAAATATAAATTGGTCATAGAAGTTATCACTTCCAACGTGTGGTCTTAAGCACACTATTTAATTTTTTTTAATCAATTTTTGTAACAAAAACATGAGTTTTAAGCTCTTTGTCTATTTTTCGTCAACAGCGGGGAACATAAAGCTTTAAAATGATGCTTGAATAATTCATTTTGATGAAGAACTAATGGAGATATTGCTAATTGACATAAAAAAACACCTTTAACAATAATATATTAGGATATGGGACTTTCAGAGCACAAAGCATGCACCACAACTGGAAATAGAGGGACGCAGGATAAACGAAAATAAAGAGGAAGAATAATATGCAGGTTTTTAATTGCGTGTCCGTCTCCCAGATGTATGGTGTGAGTTAAGGAAGTTTTTTTTTCTGTAGTTTTAAACTAAAAGTAGGTAAATCTGAAAGTTGCCAAATTGTTATTAGATTTTTCTGTATACTTTATAAAATAAAACAGTTGTATTTTCAAATTAATTATAATAAAAACATTTTTACAGTAATAATTAAAAGTGATTTTGTTTTTTGTTAGTTATACAAGTTTGTCTGTATATGTTTTTAAATAAAAATAAACGGTACCAGGAACTGGCACATACTTTCTCACAAACATATTTAAATTATTAAACAGATTCACGGTGACTTGTAGGGTGGGGTAGGAGAGGTGATTTTGTATTAAAGTTGTTTTCCCATAAAAATCCATAAAATAACGGAAAAACCAACTTTTCTCAAAAACGGCTCGAACGAAAATTTTACAGTTTATAGTACTTTAGGTCCCTAATAAACTATAAAATTTTAATCAAAATCGTTAGAGCCGTTTATGAGAAAAGTAGATTTTTCCGTTATTTTATACAGACACACACACAGACATCACTCCGAAAACCACTTTTTTAGCTTCAGGGTGGCCCAAAACGGATATTTCCACCAAAAACTCAAACTCGAAAATTTTGACAAATACAATACTTTCTCCATATACTATGGTATAGGGGGAGAAAGTAAAAAGTTGTTAAATCTACAAATTTTCAGATTGTTAATATTTAATTTGTCTGTAGGCCCTATGCTAAAAAAAAACTGTTGTTTGAGCTTCTCTTTCGTATATTTATGTTTGAAATGAGTATTTATTTATTTATTTCATTCCAGCGGCAAAACCATTACATAATTACAATCAACAAACAGATGGCTAGATAATCAAAGGAAAAAATAAATAATACTAAATACCAACATGCAGCAGACTACAAATAAATATATAACAATAACAAACTATAAATAAGTGCATAACAATAGATAAAAATCCACAACATTCTATATATGTGCTGTCATAATGTAACAAAGCCGTGAATAGTAAAATATTTATATGATATTTATATAATATATATATATATAATTTATGCACTGTAAAAACTACAAAATAATAGCAACAAAACAAAACACAATAGGCACAATAGTATAAGGATCAGTGATCACAATTATTTACTACATATATTTTATTCTTGTATGTGTTGGGAGTCATCAAGTACTCTTTTACGAATTGTTGAGGCACTATCATTGAAAAAGTCAATTGTATGGCAGAAGTGGTTCCCCAACCTCATCATTCTTGCAATTGAACCATGGAAGTCGTAGCCACGTGAGTAGTGCCGCCTGCCGAACAGACCAAGTTATCGATGGATCTAATGGAGTACGAAAATCCACCCGGGAAAGGAGCATTGGACAATCAAGCAGACCGTTTAGCATCTTGTTCAGAAACAAAACATCAGCGACCACGCACCTGACTTGAAGATCGGGAAGAAGAAGTTCGGCCTGAAGTTCAGCAACTGGAACCTCCCTCAAACGCAATCCCTGCTGAATCCCCACCTCCCTCAAGAACTTCCTCTGAATATTGTATTGTATTGTAATGTTTACTTTATCATCAAAAACAGAAGGACGAATAGTTAAGTCCTTTAATTTTGTTATGCCAAAAGGGCAAATGTACGCCAAATAAGGCAAAATTCTTAGGTAAAATATTGCAAAAAAGACGAATAGGATCAAAATCAAGGGTTTACTTTAATATAAAAATTGTATGTAATTTGAACTTTACAATAATGTAGTTCAAATTAAAAGAACAAATTATAGAATTGTACAGTATAGGCAACTTGTATGTAAGTATTCAAATAGTGCTAGGGAAAACCCGTGCGTGCTCCGCACACCAACCCTGTTGGGACCTTCTATACACATAATCATGTTATCTTTTCTTTATAATAAAGGTGTAGGATTAATAATAACCCCAAAGCTCAGATGGCTAAATAATGTTAAATGTTAAAATCAAAATAGCTGACCCGTGCGAATATTTCGCAAGTTCGGAGTAGGCCTACATTTACCTGATTTAACACGTTGATTTAATTCAGTTAATTAAGTTTATTTATTTACATTGGTTTATAAATAACAGTTTCCCTATACAATCTTACAGTGTAAACAATCTAACTAACAGCTGTCATGCTAGTTAAACAGATGGTTAGTAGATGGCGCCTTTCATTAGGAACATACAGAGTATAATATAATAGTAGTTTACGCAACGATTGTATTATGAAGGCCTTTAAGCCACGAGTGAGATGTAAGTTGGAACACGAGCGAAGCGAGTGTTCTAAATATCTCACGAGTGGCTTAAAGGCTGAATACAATCGTTGCGTACACTACTTTATCTACGACCAAAAATATACAGGGTGTAAAAAAATAAGAAGTGTGTAATAATTTTTCAATTTGATACCCTTTTAACAGGAGTGAAATTAACATTCCTTTTACTCATAACCATACTAAAAAAGGTGAAGTAAAGATATAGTGAGCTAATCGAAATTTGGGATATAAATAAATAACTCACAGTAGATGACACACTTTCTGGCAACAAATTGTTCAGAGCCGAATTTGCTTTTGTATTAATTTCCTCTGGAGTTAAACAAAATTCATCACTATCACTCATGTTTGCGGAATGCGTCAACTCACGTTTGAGGTTAGTTACAATAACACACTAACATCCGGAACGTATGGGTACAATCAGCTGATGTACGAATAGCGTTATTTTTATTACAACTCTACTTCCGTCAAATGACGAGCTCTCATTGGTCTAGAGCCTATTATGTAAAGTGACTCCTGTTAGGTAAAGATATCATTACCTAATCGGGTTGGCTTTTGGTTTGTAATGTACCTCTTTCTGATGTTACTTGTAATAGCGTTATTGGTGTTTATTGCAATGGTCGTAGATAAAAGTTTTTTAAATCAATTTTTGTTATTAAAACATGAATTTTAAGCTGTTTGTCTATTTTTCCCGTGTAGTGGTTAAGGAAAGCTTTAAAATGATGCCTCATTCATGTAATTTGATGATGTATTAAGGAAGTTATGGCGTACCGACAAAAAATAGTCTTGAGAAATAATATATGCGATTATCAACCTTCACATGAATTTCAAATTTTTACAATGTGGGTTTAAATGTACGATCGAATGTAACTCCTTTTCTCCCACGTACTCTCCATCTTGTTCCATCAACTTTTCGTACCAAGTTCTATTCACTCCTTCTAAAGAATTCTGATAAAAAGCCCACTTCTGAATAACATTTATTACCGCACGAATATCCTAGTAAAAATTTTGCGTTAAGTATACGCAGAACGATACGGCATGAAATAGACAATTCCCGATAGGAATTATTTTGAACTCGTTAAAACGAAGCATCATTTATTATAACATCGATAATTCAATAATTACAAAGCATAAAAAACGTGTTCGGTACGGGTGAAGCACAAACCTAGAATAACGGTTGTTACGCTATTTACATCGATAATTTAAACATTACAGAGCAAACGCATACGTATGCATGAAACACAAACCTAGAATAAAGGCCGTTACACAATTCCAGTTCAAGCCTGCCAACTCACAACGTAACTGAAGCCACGCCCCCAACGAACACTCTGAGCAAGACCTGTAGCGGCGACGGCGGCGCAATACACAACGCAAGTTGACTTTTTTGGTGACTCGCAAACTAATCGCACCACTCGGTATAAAATTGAATTTCAAATGTTTTCCTCGCTTACTACATCGACTTAGCGCTGATAGGTCTTGAAATATTTTCGTTTGAACATTGTCATAAAATTTTCAAAATTTTGAATTTATATAACTGGAAAACTATAAGAGACAGATGGGTACCTGTAAGCGGTGTGAATGTTCTAAATTTTTAGCTCCTTCGATTGAGATATCAACCAACCTTTTTTAATTTTTAAAATAAATCCAAAAAACCGAAAAAAATCATAAAATTGGAACTTTTATGGTCCTGAATGCTAAAACAAAATTTCAATGCTTGATGAAATATCTAGAGGTAAAAAGCCACTCATTAAAAAAATCATCAAAATCGGTCCATTAGGAGAGGCTAGGCAATTGGAAATAGGTTTTTGACAAAAATCTTTTAATATATATAGATATATATATAGTATATTTTTTTGTTTATGCTGAAAACACTGTAAAATGTCCTATTGGACTTTTTAGCAAAACACAAGAACCCGGCATTCGTATTGCATAAGAACCCATAAATTCTCTCGGGGGAACTGTTTTTAAAGCCATGAACTTAGTTAGGTAATACATTACAAGTCGGTAACAAGCACGCATGTCAAGGTAAATTAATTTAGTGGTTACTTGCAAACTTTCATGAATCACTAATAATTAGATATTTGATAAAACTTATAGAAATTGAATGGTTGATTATAAGCCTGTACATTGTTAAACAGGTTTCTGTCATATCAGATGTTTCTTTACAAAAAAGTGGATTACCTTCAAATCTCCAGGGAACTTGGAAGCCAACATCTTTGCATATTCATACAACCTTGGGTGCATATATATGTTGGTAGTGTGCCACAACCTGTTCATCTGTTCTTTGGCTGCTTCTGTTACCTTCCTGTCGCAAATAAAATAAGAAAAGTTGTTAAATGCCGATATAGTACACGAATGCAACCAGTTTACCTTCTTAGAACATTTGTAGTTTCAGTAAAAATAACAGACGAGATTTGGTTTGCTTTACTTTTGTAAAAAATGGGAGACTTTGTACTTAAGTAATCGTCATATACATTGGAAGAAAGAATTCCTAGCATCAGAAGAAATTAAAGTTTTTAACTGTATTAACCAACAGTAATGGCATACCGTACCTACATATTATTGGATTTTTCGTTTATTACCCTTTCAAAATAATATAAGGGCTGATTAAAAGTGAATATCAGGGTTTTAAAATGTTGATTCATCACTGAAGACGATACGATCCAGAAAATCTTCATCGTCACGCAGCAGCATATAGTTTGCAAAGTTGGCACATAAACCGTACTCTGTAGGCTTTAGAGTTTGTAACAACTGCAAAATATAAGAACATAGTTGTAAGCGTCTCCAACAACCAGACTAAATTCATGACTAACTCTCCGAACTGATTTCTTGGGGCTACGAAAAAAGATTTTCTCAATCATTCAACATGTACTTCAGGCACTCTTTGTGTCCCGTATTCTTCTCTTTGCAAAGACAGCCGGTGTCTTCAAACTGATGATATCATCTATGCAGGGGCAGGCATTGGTATTTTTCAAATGTAAGCAAACCACTTTTTGGAGCCCCTCCCCCTACTGCATCAAAACCAATCAGAGCATTTTTATCAAATTGTAATTTTGATCAAATTTGAAAGGTAGAAGGTAAAACTCATTACAACACACAAAACCTTACAAACAAGAATTATAATTACATTGCAATTTACAGGTTGTCATAATGATATTCAACTGCAATAAAATTACAAAAATCATGTCTTCAGAATCAAACTAAGAATATCCTTTAATGGGAAAGTGAATTTCCCTGGCTTTTACTTTTGAAAACTCCTTTAGTAGCACTCGCAGTGTCCATTTCATTTAACAATTATTCATTCTCAATTGCCAATGTTGCCAGCCCACTCCAGTGTTCCTGACTCAAATTTGAACTTAAATATGTTTTTATTAGTTTTAACTTGGAGAAGCTTCTTTCCCCGCTGGCAACTGAGACTGGGAGAGTGAAAAATGTTGGGTAAAGTGTCTATGTAACCACGCTTGGTTATGAAGGACAATGCTTCAGCAGGGAGGCAAACCTGCAACCGACGAAACGAAAACTAATTCTTTAATGTCAAATAGTTTGTATTGTTGGTTTTGTTTTCTCTTGTCGTAAACTGTATTCACAAAGTTTACCGCGGACGCCCATGTTGTGGAGGGCGACTTCGTCGCCTCCCCGTATCGCGGCGCGACCCGCAGCCGTATAGTTCGCTTATACCTTGGGCCGCCCCTGCATCTGTGGATGGTATTATCACTTGGAGGATTACATTTGAACTTAAGAACGCAAGATGCACTGCAACTACAGATTCAGTCGTTGCAAACTGTAAAACACAAAAACTTTCCTGTTTACTAATCACCATCTTTTCTACTAGCGCTTTCTAACGAAAGACAGAGGAAACAGTGCATGCTCATTCGCACAGGTGTACCAACAAAACTTTTTGAGTTAATCTTTCATTTGATGTATTATTTATAATTTTAAGTTAAATGTAATAAAGACTAGACAGCCTTAAAACCACGATATTTTGGTATCAAACCTTTAAAATGTTTAGTACATTTGTGAATATAATATGTTTCATAAACTGTGAAATGACTGCATTAATTAAAGTATTAAGTTACACTTAGAACACCACATGTTTTACTGATAACACTATGAGGATGGATTATACAATTAATTGATAGCTATTGTAAAATAACAATGAATATCTCTGACATAGTGTAGATTAAGTTATAGTAAAACCAGTGGGTAACTTGAGGTCTCTTGGCCCGTAGTAAACTTTCAAGTGGGGTGTGGCGGAGCCCTTTCTCGTGGGAGAGGATAAGAAGGTGTACACATATTTTTTGTAAGGCACACAGAACAATTATACACAAATAGGTACAGATTCTAAATATATTACATTCACACAGATATACATATTCATCTATACTTATAAAAGCCAAATACCATTGACTCATTGACTCATCACAGTTTCTCCACAACCACGAGGCCTACAAACATGAAATTTGGCACTAATACTCTTTATAGGTTCTAGACACGCACTAAGAAAGGGTTTCCGAAAATTCAAAATTTTATGGGGGGTTTTGGGTGGTCAAAGTTACTAAATCACGATTTCTCAAAACCTACCGAACGGATTGGAATGAAATTTATTATGTAGCTTCCTTCAGGACCATAGATTCTCGCTAACAAAGGGTTTCAAAAAATTCGAAATTTTAGGGTGGTTTGGAGGGGTCAACGTTACAAAATCACGATTTCTCTAAAACCATTGAACGGATTGGAATGAAATTTGTTATGTAGCTTCCCCTAGGATCATAGGTGCTGCTCGCTAAGAAAGTTTTTAAAAAAATTCGAAATTTTAGGTGAGGTTTGGGGGGTCAAAATTACTACAAAAAACCATCGAACGGATTGGAATGAAATTTGGTATGTAGCTTCCTCTAGGGCCCTAGGTACTCGCTAAAAAAGGGTTTAAAAAAAATCTAAATTTTAGGGGGGTTTGGGGGCCAAAGTTACTAAAAAGAAACACCGAACGGATTGGAATGAAATTTATTATGTAGCTTCCTCTAGGGCCCTAGGTGCTCACTAAGAAATTGTTTTTAAAAAAATCTAAATTTTAGGGAAAGTTTGGGGGGGGTCAAAGTTACTAAAAATCCCCATAAGAAATACATAGTGTAATATATTTATTTCTATAACATATTTTTTGTTAATATACATTTAACTTTGATTTGTCTATCCGTGCAAAGCCGGGTTGGGCCAGCTAGTCTTTACATATAAATAAAATTGAAGTGTCTGTGACTTCAAAATATCAGCTTTTTTCTAAGCTCATACGGCTACTCGCACATTACGAAAACCTAAACTCACATTTATAATTTCTTTGTCCGTCTGTCTGTTTGTCCGGGCTAATCTCCGGAATAGGTGATTCGATTTTGACGAAACTTTCATTAACATGTAGAGGAATTTTCAGAGAATATTTTATTCTACTTTTTATTCCAAAAATATTTAAAATTTCTGATAAAAATTGAAAAAATGTAAAAACTATGAACAAAATTAGGGACTTTATAGACAAATGTTGGGGATATTACGTGTCTATTTCAATCTATTCTTCTACATACAATTCTTACTTCCATTCCATTCTTCTATCTATCTTACATTATTTACAATTCACAGCTACCCCCCACCACCCAACTTATATCCAGGTGCTTCTGCCCTAATCAACCGTCATTTCCGTAAAAATAACACAATTAATTATACAATAATATATTTGCATTGGTATTACCATGGATCACCGCCGGGGCTTGCGAGCAGGGGCAGAGCCCCTAATAATTTATAACACGTACATTCACATGTAAATATAAAACATGAACAAAACTGCAAAACATTCAGAAAACAATAATCTATCGTAACAAATTGAAAATGGAATATAATATAGCCAAAATATCCGTTTCAAGGGGTATCTACGATAATCAAACTATAATGACAATTAAATTAAAATATTAACAATAGACTCTGAAAATGTGTGTTCTACTCTGGAACCATTCGTACACCGCACCACAAGTACCACAATTAAATAATTTATGTAAAAGAATTCCATGGTCTACCATGTCAAATGCCTTCTTAACAGGGGCACAAATATGATATTTTCTAGGGTAGGGGCTAGACCTGGGGGATGGGGATTAAAGAGTACCCTCCCCTTCTTCAGCAAAAGGGTTCCGGGAAAATTGTTGACCTCCAAAAGAAAACTTTTAATATTTTTAAAGCCAATCTGGCTGTTCAGGTGAAATATTAACCCACACAGCATCGAGCCTGTACCCTTACACAGTCAGTGAATACACAAAGTTACACTGCGTCTTGAGGCCCTACCAAGTAGTGCCCCAGCAGCTCATGCTTGAACTCTTGTAAAAAATTTAATAATTCGACCACGCAGCTGAACCGCTGACGTGAGTTGAGCAAATTTCAAAAATTAAGTTTTAGGCCTATGTTTTAGGGTTTCAACCAACAATTTGTGAAATAGGTCTATTCACGACGGTGCTGAATAGCTGCAAAGTGCTTTGTACGCCTTTCGGCATATTGGGAGTATTTTCAATAAAAAAAGCGTTGCGTGCTTCGCACGCCATTCCTCGTATTGGAAGTATTTTCAACACACAATGCATTACGTGCTTCGCACGCCAACCCCACGGTAAAATCCACCACATGGCTTTGAACCGGGTATTTTACGTTTTGAACGATTTTGGGAGAACCTAGTGAGCTATAAGGTCGCGTAAAAAACAAAATGTGCAGAATAACACCCTATATTTATATTTTTAGAAAAAACTCTAAAAAAAATTCATTTTCACAAAAAAAATCTCAAAAAATAGTTACTACTTCCGGTCAAAATATGTGCTTCCGGTTGTTGAATTTTTTTGACTAACGAACTCGTCCGAGCGATGTCGACAACCAACAAGTGTACAAAATTTTAACCAAATCGGTCTTAAAATGTGGCCGCTAGAGTGTGAATTCATATATACATACATATATACATGAAATTTAATGACATCCCAAAACGTGATCTGGGGACCATGATCGGTGTTCATTTACTACTCATGACTTACCATAAGGGACACTGCAATAGCTCATTTTTCCTATGGAAATTCGCTAATAAGTATATATGTAACATCATAGGGTACAAAACATTTAAAATATATTCTAGTGCTAAACCACTTCTATCTAATACTGATGACTTTTAAATAATTCTCTTAAAATAAAAATACCTGATTATAATTAATAATATACATGTTTTCCTTTCCCTGGGAACTAGAAGGGACTCCCTCTGCCCATTCTTCTTAATGTCAATGAAAAGCCCGCTTACACATTTATTGTCATTGATGCCTTCATTGATTACGTTCATAAAACCTAAAAAAGCAGACTCCGTCACTTACTCCCGCTCTAAAACCAAACTGATAATCACTTAAAAATTATGTTCCGTTAAGAAAATTCATCAATTACATAATTTCTTCTATTATTTTTGAAAATTTCGAAATCAAACAAATTAGTCTAGTCTGCGCAATATGAAAAGGAGCTACTTTTGTGGATCTGCGCTACAACAGAATTTTTGAGTCTGTCAGGAGAGACACCTGTATTAAAGCTAAATAGGCTAATGTTTATAATCAAAGTTCATACTTACGGATGACAATGACCAACACTGACTGTTACAATGCCTCCGAACATGTCCAAGTAGCGTTTACCGTCCTGATCAAACAGCCACTGCATCCTGCCTTCATGAATCAACAACGGCTTTTTGTAATATTGTCTGATACATTGGACCACGTGGGCTTGTTTTAGATCTTGTAAAGTATTATAGTCTGGACCCTGATAACAAAAGTACATGTGTAAGACATTTGTAGTATATATGTTGTATATACCCAACTTAGTGAAGTGCCGGCTTTTCATATTCAGCCAAGAACACCTCCTTCTTAAAACTGTTTAACTGTATTAACCAACAGTAATGGTATATTTAATAGTGGTGCAGGAAAACGGGGCTGAGTGTCAGTCCGAGCAAGACTCTGGCCATCCCATTTACCAGACGGAAGAAACTGGAGGGTCTTCGGCCCCTCAGCCTTCAAGGTAGTGGGATCACTATAACAACA